>LLCD01000656.1:0-15959 GCA_001414355.1 Hymenoscyphus salicellus
AAGACGGTTATATAGCCTCCCGGGGCTTGAAAATTGTAACACCGCACCTGTGTCTTAGTCGTGCTGATGACGTACTCCGTATGTCTGGATCTACGTCCTGCTGTTGAGCCACTGCATGTCGCATCGTATGGGATCCTGTAGCTATAGAAAAGGTGGGTGAGCACGGGTAAGCTGATATGGGCGTGGTGAAGCTTATGAAGATAGTGGAAAGCAAGCTTTCTTGGAATGACCTTATTTAAAGGCTTGGCCCCTCTTCATTGGATGTGCAGTATTCACGATTTCCCATGTGTGGTTCAAACCTCGCCAAGCATAAAAAACCTCAATACTACAACTGAAGAGCCGCAAAAATGACCGAGCAATACAAAATCCAAGGTATCTCGTCTTCTCTACTTTCTTCGCGGTGTCTTAATAATTTTTTTTCTAGAGCCCAAGTTCGGATTCGAATTTGAAGCCAATGCACCAAAATTCTGAGTGAAGGCAGAGGGCGCTGAAGACTTACTAGAACTTCCTAAAGACAGAAAGAAGAAAGCAAAAAGTTCTATTTGTCGCTTCTTCGACGCGGATAAGAAGCCAGCAGAAGAATTTGAACTGGGAGAGAAAGCCCTAAGAGCGACGGCAGAGTTCCTAGGAAGCACACAGGCCCTGACCTTGGAAGTGATTTACGGTGGAGATACCGGCATGGCATGGCAACCTACACCCGAGAGTTTGAAACAAGAACAGACTGAGGCTATTGGAACGGAAATCGCTACGTATTTTGAGAAGTGGAAGACTGCAAAAAGGGAGGTTGAGTTTGCATAGCCAGACACTGAGACGAAGGAGAAGGTTTTCTGGAAATTGAACGGGACTACCAATATTGCTACTATTTCCTCGCATTTTACTACGTCCTTCCCCATTTCTGGGATCGCTTCTATCGTCGATGAAGAAAGCACGGCCCTCGTTGAGAAAAGTAGCCAGAAGGAGAAGTTGAAAGATGTCTCACTCTCTGATTTGACTGGCAAAATCGAGGGATGGGAACCGTCCGAGGTTGCAACTTGGAAAACAGCAGGCTTGCAAGAATATGGAGAAAAATGTACCCGAGGATTTTTGATTCTTGTTCTCACTTATGTCAAGAATTCAGGATCTGACTTGAAAAAAGACATCACCAATCATGCCCAGAACAGATTTCGTGGGCCATGTTGAACTTGGCTCTGGATACCATGAGTGCAGAAGGAAAGGCTGGGTTCAAGAAATCTTTACCCGATATTTTTCAACACTTGAACGGTAGCTCAATCAAAATCAAGGACATCGTGTTCAAGTGGGACGGCACCAATGAACAATTATCCGTTGAGAAATGGTTTAATGGTTTACTCAGCGAAAGCAAGCCCGTCGATCAGATACGAGTTTTGGATGCCAAGTTTCGGAACGCTCAAATTGGCGCACTAGAGAATATAGTCACCACAGTGATAGACTCTAAGGACTCCACGTTCCATTGCCTAATTTTTGAGTTTCGAGATGTTGGTAGGTTTTCAGTGGACAAACTAACGCCTGCGATGAAGAAACTCGAGGAGGAGGTACGCTCTTGGCATGAGAATGCAGCCATTCTAATGGCGGTTCTGGGGAAAAGAAAGTATCTACAGGCCAGATTTCCAAAGCTGCCGTCCTAAGGTCGCATCCTTTCTTGCTGCCCCACCCACCGGTGATGCGGAAGAAGATACAGTCGGGGAACCTGAGACACAAGAGGAAGAAGAGGTATTTAGATCAATTTCCAGCTCGGTTTACCTCGGATAACTAACCAACTTTCCAAATAGCCTGCTGAATGAGAAGAAACCGAGCCAGATGAGGAGGAAGAGGAAGAGGACGAGGAACAGGTACTTTCAGTTAAAGACTCTCGATTGATCGAATATGCTAATAGCGCCATTTTTGGAATCGGGAGATGACGAGAACAAAGAAGATGAACAAGAAGAAGGAGAGGAGGTACGTAGCGTTTACTTTCAATTACCTAACTTGAGTAACCACTGACGGACTTTCATATAAAGACTAAGGAGGATGAAGGAGAACCAGAAGAAGATGGGGACACTGAAGAAACGAACGAGTATGAACAAGAAGAAGCAAGAGATGACGAGGAGGAAGACCTGAATGAGGGAGAGGAAGAGGAAGATGAAGGGAAAGTGGCAAAATAAGCGAGAATATTTCTCTTGTCATTTTTTGTAGCTCCAATTGAATTTAATTAACTTTTGCTAGAACAGATAGACTAATTTTTCAACCAGACATTCTCTAAATTAAAGGTTTGCTTCTCCTTCTGAGACAAAGTTTGACATGTTAAGTGAGCGCACCCCCTTTCCCCCATAAAAAGAAACAGAAAAAACATAGGAAAAACAAAGAGAGCTTCATATGCGATAGCTGAATTTGATTCAGACTCTTACAACTCCTCCTCCCTAGCAAATAGAACGATGCGCCTGTGATACTCAACAACCTTATCTTCGTAACTTCCCATGGTAGTTCGAAGGTTCTCCGACAAAACATTACCAAGATCGCGGAACTCGAAGATGCCAGCTGGCTTAACTGAATTTAAAATCGTTTCCATCTTGTCACCGAGACCTCCGATTTGACCGTGTCGCAATGTCCTGTCCATAAGTTTCACAAGATCCATTTGTGGACGTGCCGTTCTCGCCGCCTTGTCGTACCCTTGCACATAGTTCAAGAACTTCTGCACTTCCAAAGTTCCTGTTGTAAGATCCGCAGCCTTACCTTCCCAGACGTCGGGGATAGGCAGATGAATTTCAGGTTTCCATTTGAATGCTTTTGTCGCAAGCCCGGAACCTGCTCCGGAGACGGTTTCGATAATATCGTACAAGGAGACCACCTTGCTGGCAAGCTGGTCTCTCAACTTCGGTTCAACAAATTGGTTGTACAGAGTAACAAAGTCAGTTCGGGGCATGATTGGAATAATACGTTTGGGACCTTCTTTGGCCACACTTGTATCGGCTAGCACACAATACGATGTCAAGAGGGAGAAGTAACCAAGGAATTCGTCGTTGATGTCTGCTTGCTTGATCAAGTTGAAAGGAACAAAGTCTGCCTTCTTGAGTATCTTGATTCTATCCGAATTTATCGACCCACCACTAGCAAGCGGATTCTTTGCTGCGTTTCTATTTTTCGCGTCGCTGAGAATTTCTAAGACACCTTCCAAGGGCATCGCAGCCGTTACTTGTGAGCTGAATGTCAACTTTCCAGGGTCTGCTGGCTCAGGCATTGGCCATTGGACTGTCCAAGGACCAAGGGGGTCAAAACCATCGATTGTAACTTTGCAATTACGAGCGCGGCATGGGGACCAACCAGCCTAGAGAAGGAATAGAGTTAGCGAAGCAGGCAATAAGCATGGCAATTTGAGGGATCTGTAAACATACAAAGAATGTGGAGATCTCTGTTCCGATGTTTTTAGTGTTACCGTCTCCAACCTTATTTAGGAGACCGTCGACAATGGCCTCTGGGAAAATTTGAACTCCAATCTCGGCGGTGAGCTTCCAGTTGGTCTTTGGACTTCCAGGGAAGCCAACAGGTGTCATTTCTTTGCCTAAAAGTTGCTGGGATGGCAGAGATGCAACCGACGCTAAACGAAGAAATATTGTAAGTACAAAGAGCACCCCCTGGAGAGTCGCCATGGCTCTACAAAATCGTGGGCCCGTTTCGAAGAAAGTAATAGTATGAAAGGTCAGAGGGCTAAAGCAAAACAAGCAAAGTGACGAAGTAGATGGAACAGAATGACAAAAAAGATGATACTCATAAGGAAGAGATCAGCAAGGGCTATATAAGAAGTACTGCATATTCTGCTAAGATTGCTAATACCAGATAACTTGAATCTAAGTGTGATGGCAAACCCGTTATCAGCCGTGTAATTTAGTAAGTCACTCTTTTACTATTACATATAGGTCAGATATTAAAGCTAACCATCACGTGCCCAGGAGTTGCCGCTGACCCCACGCTGACCCGTGTCGCCCCTTATGCAAGTGTGTAGAATCAGCACACCACAATCAAGCTGATTTGACAAGTTTAACAGATAGACATCATACAAGCTTAAATTGATATATCGTCAGCTTATAAAGTAAGCCACCTCGCTCGCTGGTCATTCACTCTCGGTTCATTTATTTTTGTAAGAGCTTATCTACCATAACACCACCATCACCACCATACTCTTGGTTATGTCGCCTTCTCCTTCAGCTTCCCACTTCTCAGCCATCCCACCCGAACTCATATGTCGAGTCTTTGAGATGGCCAATGACTTCTCTGAAGTTGCATCTCTTGCTCGAACGACACCTCTTTTCTACCGCACTTGGCGAGAAAATGCGACCTCCATCTGCAACGCTGTCGCCCCTCGTGTCTTCCCGGACCTCACTGATGCCGAACGATTACTGGACATCCAGGAGGAAGCTGAAGATATGGGCATCAGACAGCCGCAAGAGGGTGGTATCCGCGAGGAGAATTCCCAGTCCGAATCCAAGTCCATCATACGAGCCAAGCGTCTCTTGTACAACGCTCGCTGTGCCTCTGCTGCATGTGATATGTGGGTGGACTTTTGTCAAATTCACAACATGTACGAAATGAACAGAGGAGAAGACAAAGGACTTGATCCCCATATGAGGCCCTCCGAAATCGCACGCTTCAAACATGCCTTCTATTGTGTTTGGGCCATTGGGATCATGGCAACGACCGCTCACCTACACGGCCAAGCATCGGCTTTTCTTGATAAGTGCAGTCCACCAGAGCTATGCAGCCTCCATGAATTTGGAGACTGGGCTAGTAGTTACAATGAGAACGAATATGGCTCTCTGGGTCTCGACCTTCATGATGAAGTTTGGAAGGCTGGCTACGATCTAGTCTCGAAATATTGGGTACCCTACCTCCATGGAATGCCCATGGTACGTCCCGAGAGAACGCCTGTGGGTTTCTTTGCCTTCTTTGATGAAACGCAACGCTTTCTCGACCTAATTCAGGAGTTGTACGAAACTGAGAGGCTTTCAAATCCGTCATTCCCGAACGTGGGTAATACTTCCAGCGCGGCTTAGTTTGATATTGAGCCGCCAGGATTGAGGACTGAGAAGACGACAGCCGCGAGCGAGATATTGCTTTTTCATGATGTGAGAAATTTACCCCAGCGTGAGAAGAGGAGGAGGCAGGAAGAGAAAAGATGGGATAATATATGGGAGAAGATATGGGAGAAGTAGATACGGGAGAGGGAGGAAGCGGGGGGAATGAGACAAGATTTGACATGTCTTTATCACGATTTTGAAAAGTAATACACGAGAATAGACATATTTTGAAGCGGAGTATGAATTTGGAAGGCACATTACTCGTATCTCTTCCACACTGTAAAGATGTCTTTTTTTCGTGCACGGAAAGTGGCCGCGTTTTATCCAGAAGCAGCACATGAAGCGATTTTAGCCATGTGCACGTACAATTATGAGGTCGATGCCGTTCAAACTTTCGAGTGCATGAAAAAGAAATCCTCTCTACAGCTACAGTGTGGAAGTGATACGACGTTCAAAACGTTAAGCGAACTGAAAAGGGGGGAATTGAAAATATTGTAATCACTGATTCTTATTTCTCGTTTTCTCAAACTAAACGCCCTATCATTCTAGTATCCGTAGACTTACTCGTCTTCAAAAACTCTCATCCATTCCTCACAACTCATCCTTCCACCCCCACGACAACAACCCCCCTTCTTACAAGCTCCGGCCCACCCTATAGAAGTAGCACTAGAAACGCCCGGCGCCGGAACATTAGGTTCCCCATGATGTTGTCTAAATCCCATTAGCAAACTTTCTCTCTTGCCACCACGGTTTGGAAAACTTACCCATAACAACACTTCTTAGTTCTAGCCTGATAATCCACACTATGACACGGCACAATCTTCCCACAGCTATCCATACAATCCTGGAAAGTCTCCTGGGTCACAGTCCACAAGATCTTGGTGCCGTGTCGTTTTCCGCAGGACATCTTGAAGTTTTCTCCGCCTTCCGATTCGTAGATTAGACCGTCGCTTATTGGACAGGTTGTTTCACAGAGGGTGTGGGGGAAGGGCTTGTCTTCTGCTGTTTCGGGGGGATCGATGGTGCAGTCGAACCACTTTACTAGTCAGTGATTGCACTTCGGGATGGGGCAATGGAGTCTGAGAGGATGTGTGAGGAGGGAAGTAGATGGCTTACGTGCTCACAGTCTCTCTCTCCTTGGCCTTCAGCGTCGGAGAGAGTGCGTTCATTGTTCGTATAACCGGCAACTCCTGGAGGATGCATACTACTTGGAATTAACAAACAGTCTCCCCTGAGGGATTAACTCTTTTGTTGAATAGTTGTCGAACGAAAATTGCTGCTTACAATTGGACGGAAATACAGCTGTTCTTGTCATTTGTCAGCACTGGATATACTGGTAACAAGGGATTTAACACACCGTCTCACTGCATTTAGTCATGCACTCAGCAAAATTAGAAACGCCCTGAATTGTGGCCAAGGCATTTCCTCCAGCATGATGACGACAGGCTATTTTGTAATAGGTTCCTTCGAAAGATCAGTTACTCATTCCAGAACTCGTGCTCAAGAATAGGCAGGGTAAACATACCATCGTCGTCCTTGAAAGCTTGACCATTAGTACCAAGGCAGCTAGGATTCGTGGTAATTTGATTATTAGGGTCAGGTGGTCCAGGGCCAGGACCTCCAGATGGCGAGTTTGCGGCTGAAGACGAGGTAGGTGGGGTGGTTCCAGAAGAAGGATTTGAAGCTCCAGACCCAGTTCCCGACGATGCGGAACCAGAAGATTGTGAGCCGGATGACGGTCCTGGGTTTGGTGGTGGTGGTGGCGACGGTGGAACTCGTGAGGGATCCTGCTCAAGGTACGCATTGTGAATTCCTGGGGAGGCTTCTCTTGTAGCGGGGTTTTACTCGATAGCTTTGCATCCGGCAAAATTTCCACAAGCATCAATGCAAGGTCCAAGATTAGGTCTTGCGCCCCTCTGCAAAATTGGTCCATCCGCTGCATAATTGCAATTGATCTTGAAAGTGTCCCCTGAGTGATTGCATCAGCTTGAAGACTAAGAATAGTTGTACGGTGCGTTGATGTATTTACCTTTGGTATTGACTCGATATTTTCCGTCGTCAGCGTTGCAAGTGCCGGGATTGTTGGCCGGTTGCTGTGCTTGGGTGGAGATGGCGAGAGCCACCAATATGAGAGAGTGTTTTGAGAGACCCATGTTGATAGTGTTTGAATGATGTTTTTGAAAATGCTGGCGATTTGCCTTGGGTTGAGTTTTGAACTGGATTTGAGTTCAACGTATAAGGGCTTTCTGTCAATACTTTTACAGTCTCCATTCCAATCCGCGATAGGTGTTTGATCGCCTCGATGAAGTAATTGTGATATTCCATTCCGACAATGGAATGAAGAAGTATAGACGGAAAATCTGGAAAAACAGCAGGGAGATGTTGAATCAAGGATACTATTCATAACGATGGTGTTAGATCCACTTGCTAACCGCCTTGTAGTGAGCTGACATCCGTGATCCAGGCTCTTTCTGGAAACCCCGAGACATCTTGGTGCATTGTTTTCGTCATTGAGCATACTAGAAATGATGAAAGGAATGGTTCCCCCTTGACAACATGATATCTCTGAGCATATAACTCTAGGATAGTAATCCCTTTTTCGATCCCATCTCCAAGGAGACTGTTTTCTTTCAAAGCACTCGAATTGTCAAAATGCAACTCAAGAATCTCGTCCTCGGGACCCTCACCGTAACCTCCACCTCTGCACTGCCATTGGGTGATAGGTGACATTGGTATCTCTTTGCTATAGTCTGTAAGGGACCAGCTCAATCAGGCACTCCTGCAGTCGTCCCACCACCACCACCTCCATGTAAATATCCCCTGCCGAACATAAATGAACTTCATTGACATTTGAAAGCTTGCGCAACTTGCGCTGCACCTCCTTGTCCTGCATCCTGTACCCCCTATATTCCGACTGCACAACTCAACATGGGAGCGACGTTCTGTGAGTTCACCCTTCAAGTCTTAGGGCTAAAAATTAACCAACACAGGTCCCGCCCCTAACTACGCGTTATTTGCATCGAATGGAAACTTCCAGTGCTGCGTAAAGGCTTATGATATCAATGGGTTGCAAACCTGTTGAGAAGCTTGTCAAGTATCAAAGGAAACTATGCGAGAAGGGAGGGAAATTTGAAAGTATGTTAGCTTGAGGCTGCGAACATGACAAACGGAAAGAAACACCGGTATTAGGAATGGATTGCTCCTTAGGAATTAAACTGTTTTCCCGAGATCCCTCGAATGGTCA
Source organism: Hymenoscyphus salicellus (assembly GCA_001414355.1). NCBI lineage: Eukaryota > Fungi > Ascomycota > Leotiomycetes > Helotiales > Helotiaceae > Hymenoscyphus > Hymenoscyphus salicellus. The sequence continues at coordinate 8,311 of LLCD01000656.1, forward strand.
GTGTGTGAAGAGATGTAGTTCTTTCTCGGCTGTATTCCCAAATTTCCGCGTGTAGATAATCCAAACGCCCGTACTCAAAGCAGCTAATTATGCCACTACCGATGCTTGTCTTGAGCATGTTGCCTCTGAGGAAGATGAGTGGTTGAGCCGCCAGAAACAAGCTCAAGACAAACAGAAACATGGCGGCCCGAACCTCGAATTACGTGCAGCTGTATTCTCCGAATTCTGATCATCCCTTGGGGATCTCAAACAAAATGCACGTGATTCTCCGAAGCACAGCACTGGCTGTTTGTGTGTTGAGGTAATGAATAACTGTACTAGATTCTGCAGTCTTTGTGTATGTAAGAGAGTTGGGCATTGCTCCGGGTACAGCTGCATTTTGCGAGTAAGTTGTTTAGGAGAATTACATCTATTGTCGAAGGAGCCTAGGAGAATGAGAAACTCTGCCTCTTCATTCTTCTAAATACTTTCGTACTATGGATCGAAGTTGTGTTAGAGGTTCGGGGTAATACATAGAGGGTTGTACTCAGAGCAAAGCCCCAGATTCTCAATACAGGAGAAATCAGTGTGCTTGTGCAAGGTAAGGAGGGGCTTCTATGGAAAATGAGTATCAAAACTTACTACTTCTCTGTGACTAGAGCAATTAGCAGAACCAGGATACTACAAGGAGACGTTAGCTCTAGAAATGCCTATATGAGGGGGTTGAGACAAAGAGTGAGGTGAGGTGTATGAAAGAGGGAACGAAATTTGGGCCCATAGCTGACTCTAAGTATTGAGGCATATAGTCAACTGGTGGAACTCGCTTGGTTATGATTTACTTATTTGTAGGAAAAGATGTATTGAGGGAGGTTCATAGTGGTTGTAGAAAATAAAGATAGCGGGGGAGGTTATCCAAGTTTGATGGCCATAAAAGCGGCAGTAAATATCGGCTGCCTAGGGTGTTCCATGTAGATTGTCTTGAAGATTTAAAAAATGATTGAAAATCAACCTCGATAGCTGAAATAATCAACTTAAACAATCCCAGCGTGCAGTATCTAAATATCAGGTTGAGATAAAGCTCGAAACCCAATTCACAAGGAGGCCAAAAACTGCCACGTGCACAATGACGACGAGAAGCTCACAGCTCCAACCGAGCAGGCATTCACAACCATCCGATCTATCCCCAGAATTTGGTTCCCTCACCACATTATTCACAACAACCACCACCTTTTGCGCCCATTGACCATTCCTAGAACCTCCCACGGGAGTCCGCGATCCTGCAGAATGTGGAACGATGAAGACAATAACCCGTACGGGGGCAGCTTTGAGCGCCGTGATTCAACAGCCTCCTCTACAGCAAACCCCAGCTCCCCAGGCTCTCGTTCGTTCCCCCTCTCTTCCCCCTCCTCCTGCTCGTCCGCTATCGCAGCATATCTCCAAAATGTGGGCGTCGATACGGCTGGAAGATGAGTACGCTGACAGTGATTGGGAATTTGTAGATGGCCCCCGCACCCCCTCCGTGAGCGACCACGAAAACGATACCGAGACAAGCCACCACGCCCAGCAATACGATCGCGATACAAGTGATGTTGCGAGTGACGATGAATATGGAGCAGCTAGTTCGGCTACAGCGGCCCCCAGGAGAAAGAAGGGTGGTTATGATAGTCGCATCGAACAAATACTCTACGAGAACCCGGAGCTTCCAATTTTGATCGTGGATGCTGGCAAAAGTAATGAGAATGGTGGAAAGTATATCGTGTATACCATAAAGACAGGTGTTAGTTGATACATTGGTATATTGCCATAACCAGATGTTGACCTATTCCTTAGGATCTTGAAGTTCGTCGAAGATACTCGGAATTTGCGACCCTTCGAGACGCCCTCTCCAGACTACACCCAACTCTCATCATACCACCAATCCCGGAAAAGCACACCATCGCAGACTACGCGGCAAACCCTACCAAGGCGAAGCAGGACCAGCATACAATCGACCTACGGAAACGAATGCTTGCGGTTTTTCTGAATAGGTGTAGGGCGATGGCTGATGTCCGGAATGATGGTGTTTGGTGGAGATTTCTGGATCCAAATTCAAGCTGGGTATGCTCCAAGCTTGGTTTCTGGCTAATCGGACTATTACTAACTTGCTACAGAATGAGGTTCTACACTCACACCCAATTGCGAACATTCCAAAATCCATCTTGAAAGCCCCACCTCTCGATGCTGCAAACCCATCCGCTGCACATAGTTATCTCCCAGTTCCCCCTCCATCCGCCAGACTTAAGGGCACCATGGCAAGTAATACAAACCCCCAAGGGATGCCGAATAGACCTACCGAGTACCAAGCAAGCCCATCAGCCGCTGCCCACACAACCCCTGGAATCCAAGTATTTGGCAGATTCCCTCCCGACACCCAAAATCTAACCGAGCAAGATCTTGACCCATATTTCATCAATTTTGAGGCGTCTTCAAAAGAGCTAGAAACGCTACTAACAGGACCGATCGAAAAGGTGAACCGTCGGACACTGACACATTTATCAACTCTGTCCTCTGATTTGTCCGAGCTCGGAGCTAGATACAATGGCTTTTCGCTGTCAGAACAATCACCATCTCTCGCAGCAGCTATTGAGCGGGTCGGCCAAGCGGTGGATTCTTCTTACATCGCGACCGAGGAGCTTTCCGGATCATTAGGGGCAAGTTTTGCTGAGCCTATGCGAGAGAGTTCCCAATTTGCCGGAGTGGTTCGAGGAGTACTGAAATATCGGGTCATGAAGCGAATCCAGCAAGAAATGACAAACGATGAATTGGCTAGGAAGAGAGCAGCTCTTGATGCATTTGAAACGAGCGAGTCTCAGGCAAAGCGAATTGATCAATACCTGAATAGTAGTGGTACTGCAAATACTCCTCGGAGATCAAATTCCTCAGCCAGAGAATCCCCATCTTCACGAAGAGATAATGCCCAAGAAGATACTGCATCGATTGATTCGGACTTCCCACCTACTCACGGAGATGCATCAAGTACCCCTTCGGCTGCCCAGGGAGCGCCAGAGGCCCAGTCACCACCAGTTCATCGAAAGAGTTCGAGTGGTAATTTTATCACCAATAAAATCTTTGGCAGAATCAGTCATGCGGTGCATGGTGTTGTTGATGTCGACCCAGAACGAACACGACGAGATCAAATAGGCAGGACGAGGGAATCCATTTCACATTTGGAGCAAGCACAACTTGTTTCGGCACAAGATGTGCGGGACGCAAGTGCGGGGATTCTGAAAGATCTGAAAAGGTTCCAGTCTGAAAAGGAGGATGATTTGAAGCGGTATATGGTGAGTCGCCAACATCCATCTTTTTGATTGAATGCTAACCTAGCAAAAGCTTGCGTATGCACGGAGTCAAATCGTTTGGGCGCAGAAGAATAAGGAGACGTGGGAAGAAGCCAAGGCGGAGATTGATAAGATAGATGAGAGTTGACGGGAGTGGCTGATAATTTAAGCATACTTTAGGGCGACTTTGAGATGTTATTCTCCTGAGAACTAGGAGGGAGTTTATGCGTTTGTAGGTGTAATTACCAAAGATAACTGCCAGTTCAGTAATAGACATTTTCCAAGCAATACCTCGGTATCTCGTGTTTTGGGGTTTTCAAACTGTCTTCCGCTGTCGAGTCTTATTCTTATTCACTCGCGAGAGTCTCGATGAGTCTGGGGTAAAAACCTGGTTGCTGCAAGGCTGACAAGTAATTGCCCCTCAGCCTCGCCACATTTCCTGGGGTAATGACGTCGTCTTAAAGCCACACTTGAGCATGCTTTAGGACGACGAGACTAACAACTTCCCCTCACCTCCTCACCGCACTACTACTCGAGTAGAATTGTAATTTCTCTTCTTTCCAATTCAATTTACCTTCACTCAACACCAAAAACAATTCCGCAAACCAAGTTAAGTCAACATGGCCAACATCTACAACAGCGACCTCGTAAGTTCTCTCCCTTTCCCCACACTCTTTGGATGTTTATCCACTAACACATGTCAAAGGACGCCTTCGACCTCTACCATAAACAACAACACCACCCCCGCTCCTCAATTCTCAATGGACCTGCGCTCCCGGCACTGGGCCATGCTATGGCTGGTTCAACTGGAACTGCGATTTCCAATATTGCGATTTATCCTCTTAATCTGGTGATTACCCATTTGCAGGTGCAAAGACAACTGAGGACTTCGAGCGGCGTGCTTGATGAGGGGGAGTACGAGGGTGTTCTCGATGCCTTTTCACGGATTTACGAAAGGGAGGGGCTGGGGGGTTTGTATAGAGGTGTGGTGACGGATACGGGGAAGAGTGTTATGGATTCCTTTTTGTTCTTTTTGTTTTACAATTATTTGAGGACGGGACGGTTGGAGAGGAATGGGACCAAGACGACTACGCTGCCGGCGCTTGAGGAATTGGTTGTTGGTTCTCTTGCTGGTGCTGCAAGTAAATTATTCACCACACCAATCGCCAACATCGTAACCAGAAAACAAACTGCCTCCTTCCTTTCCTCTCGATCACCTACATCGAGCTCTCGGGATCCTTCGATTGCGGAAATTGTTAGTTCGATTCAAAACGAGAAGGGACTGCAGGGTTTCTGGAGTGGATACTCGGCGAGTCTGGTGTTGACGTTAAACCCCAGTCTCACCTTTTTCCTCTACGAGACGTTCAAACGGACTCTCCTCCCCCGCTCGAAACGCGAGGATCCCGGTGCGCAAGTGACCTTCCTCATGGCAGCTGTTAGTAAAGCCATTGCCTCTACAATCACCTATCCTTTTTCAGTCGCCAAAACTCGGGCGCAAATTTCGACGAGTCCTCCTGTTGACGCCCAGGACGCGAAGGATATCAAAACTGAGCTTTCGGAAGTTGAGAATAAATCCGATGCCAAAGCCGCGGGTCGAGATATCAAGAAAGTTGCGAAACGAAGCACGGTATTCGCTACCATCCTCAAGATTTACCGCGAGGAGGGATTGGAAGGGTGTTACGAGGGGATATGGGGCGAGATTCTGAAGGGCTTCTTGGGTCATGGGATTACGATGATTGTTAAAGAGCGGGTGCATCAACTCATCATCCAGGCTTATTATTGGGTTCTTAAGTCCCTTAATAGATACCCGAGTCCTTCGGAGTTGGCGAATCAGGCTGGGCAGACTGTAACATCGGCTGCGAATTCTGTGACCGGAACTGTTGGGGGTGTTGTTGAGAGTGGTAAGGAGGGATTGAATGCTACGTATGAGGGGGGAAAGAATGTTTTTGGTATGGGAGTGGAGAAGGTATCTGGTGTCGTTACGGATGGGACGCAAGCCATTTCATCTACGGTGTCAGGTGGCGCGGAGAGAGTTGGGAATGTTGGTACGAATGCGGTTTCGGGTGTTGTTAGTGGGGAGAAGTTGGCTAGTGAGGAGGCGGGCCATCTTTTGGGGAATGCGCAGGAGCAGTTGGGTGATAAGTTGGTACAGGTTGGGAGTGAGATTAAACCTAAGGATGAGTAGGTTTTTTGAGTAGTTCAGAATTTGCGAATGGCACGGAAGGGGAAAATTGTATTATTGGGAGGGGCTTGGGGCTTTATTTTGCATGCATTTAGGCCTTCTAGGGAACTGGGGAAAATTGGTGAGGGATGGGGTATTACTCAGGGGAGGGCAAATGAATAAGGAATTGTATGTTTGGGTTGTAATTACTTTGGGAATAGTACATGATGACATTCCAGGATTTGATCTCGATTCACGATTGGTTTTGCTTTTCGTACAGTAATACAGTGAGACTTTGTCGTCCGAGAGAGCCCTTTAATTTCTAAATGGGTATTTACTCATAAAGACTCGCCGCAATTCATGGCAAGGTATTCAGATTGTTCAACTTAACCATTCAACTTATTAAGTCAAATTTGAAAGATCTTCACCTAATCTTCATCCGATAATAGGCCAGCATTCCTGGGAGCCTTGATATCTACATCCTAATTTTGTCTAACAACCTACACAGCATATTTGGGGGCCAAAAATATGTTTGGGAGATAAGCTACTAAGTAGCAAGTCACCTAGTAACCAACGAGTGATCCGTCAACCAACGAATAAGCTATCATCAAGTTTGGGGGTTAAAATGATGGACGAGTAAACTACGAGTAAGCTATGGGTAATCTATGGGTAGGCTGTGGGTAAGTCACGAGTAAGCTGCGGATAAGTTGCCAGTAACCCACCAAGTAAGCCAGCCACCAGTTAGCTACGAGTAAACCAAGACTGAGCTATAAGTGAGCTTCCAGTAAACCACAAGTAAGCTGCAACCCCCTTCCCCGGGAAAAAAAACTAAAATCTATGGGCGTACTCCATTGGTGAAGTGACTGTGAAGACCCCGCGACGTGAAGGAGGAAGTTTCAACACCCACTTCCGGATTTCACTACCCCCTGCTCTTCTCTTCTCCAAGCCCCCCCCCCCCTTCCCCACACGAAAAACCAGCAAAAACACTAAAGGCAGTAGAGAATTCCACGGGTTCATTTGGATGTTTTACTTTCTCGAGCTGTTTAGGGCTTTCATTAACAATTGATTGACTAGGCCAGGGGGAGAAGGCTCTGAATTTGTTAGGGTGGTGTTATTTCTTGTTATAGATGGGAAGTTCAGAAAGGGGGAGGTAGAGGCTGAGCGCGCTTTTCTGTCCACACCAGACGGCTTTGGGGTCTTGATTAAATTTAAGGGGGTGCCGACTTTCGTTCCAGCGTCACGAACTGTGTCTGATCAGTCATCACAATGTACACTGAAAGTTTTCTGCTGAAGTCTTTTGCTTTTAGGGGACCAAGTCGAGGAGGAAGATACTCATCTGTCTTACAAACCGCCTCCTGAAAAACAAGAAGATAATCGAATGACTCCAACTCCATGCATGCAGGCATAATCCATGGGTATGCAAATCCCCAACGCCAACATCCGCATTTTAATCATTTACAGCGTAGGCTCCCCTCACGTCCTCCCTACCCAACTCCCATCATCCATCTTCCCTGTTAATTTAGGACCCTCTTCCGCCCAAGTTTCCGCCAATCCTTGTTTTGGATCCTCATCAGGATATCCCAAAGTCTTCCTAACCTTCAACACCTCCATTCGAACCCGTAACGTAACCTCCTTCCTCAACGCCTTCGCTTCATCAGAATTCTTCAATCCCTCCGTTAATTCGCCCATACTCCACTCCTGTGCTACCCCCTTCTTATCCAAAGCCTTCCGTTGCAGCTCAACAAGTTTCTTCCATTTCGTCCTCAACTCCCCAAATACCTTCTCTCCATCGACCTTCTCCCCAAACACAATTTTAATATCTTTCCCGGCTCGAGGTATGAAACGAGGGAAGGTGCGAGCTTCATGCATGATTTGTTGGTTCCCGTCGATGAAGATGGGTATTATGTCAGGCAACGGATCGGATTCGAGGATTAGACGTGAGACGCCCCATTTGAAATATCGCATTGTCTTTTTGGGGTGTTGGTGGACGCGACCTTCGGGGAAGATGTGGATCCAGGCGTGTTTGTTGGAGGGATATATGGAGGGGCTTGTGAAAGAATCGATGCCGTTTGTGGTGTAAGTGAAAGCGCCCGAGGTAAAGGGATCGGAGTGGAGGGAGTCGGTGGAGACAGGGCCTTTAAGGGTAAGGATTGGGCGGGCGGTAGTGGAGGTTTTGGGGAATGGTTGGGAGG
>LLCD01000657.1:0-15958 GCA_001414355.1 Hymenoscyphus salicellus
CAAAACGAGTGATTGATATCAGTGATCATACAGTTGATCAAGGTGGTAGATAAAACAGTAGATGAAGTAGTATATCAAACAGTATATCAGGATAGTGAATCAAACAAAGGATCAGAGCAAAGGAGACAGAAGTAAAAGTAGACATAAACACGTGAAGTTAGGTGGTCCAGTGGATTCAGCACAACAATTTTCATAATAATATTTGTTTTTTCTAAACTATCCCCGTACTTATACAAGCTTCGCATACCATGGCAGGCCCTCACAAAATCTCCCCGCATCCCTCATCAACGGGTCAAGTGAGAGACGGCGGCGAAACAACCTGAGAATTATGCCACCTTCTAAAAACGCACTCACTGAACCACTTTTCGGGCAAATTTCGTCATGTCAAAAGTGACAAACGACAGCAAGTGTGGTTCCTCAAGAATATTCGCCATGCGCCATCACCATTTTTTGTGGGAGGAAAAAGGAAATTAAAGAAAGCTAGTAATCTAACATGTGCAGGTAGCCCTTGCATGCTTTTTCTCTCTCTAAAACGCATGTGTCAAGGGGGTATGGAAAAGCTCTGATCTTTGTATCTTGTGAAGAGCAACCGATGGAAAAAGAAAATGAAACGTGTACTCAAAGATGCATATATGTACCCTGTCAACTTGACCGCCGTGAAGAAAGCTGAGCTAGCCGAATTGCTGTGTTTCTCTTCAGCTCTTTCTCCAGATATTTCTTGGCCAGTCCAACGAACTCCGGGGGATGAGGGGGCTTGTTGGTAACGAGAGAATCGAGCATCAGGCGAATTTCGATGGGCGATGAGAATGATGGACAACTGGGGGTGATACCAATATGGCGTAAACCACACGTGTAACAAGGCTGAGGCCCTGACCGTGGCTGAGATCCTGTGTGCCCATTTGCTGCCCGAACGGCTAACGCATTTCCGTGTCTGTCAACGATTTGTGGGGGTTGGCTTGGGAAGTATGCAGATGGATTTGGCCGTTGGGTTTGCATGTATCCTCCTTGGTATTGGCTTGGGGGTAATATGGGCGGCTGGCCGAAGGAGGGTCTCTGGACGTGGGTCGGTTGGTAGTGATTGAGGGGGTTCGGTTGGCTTTGGGGTAAGAATGATTTTTGTTGGCCTCCAAGTCTATAAACATCTTGCGAGGAGGGGGCACCATTGCTTGGGACAAACGAGGCTTTGGATGGAACGGACTTTGGCGGTGGGGGAATAGTTGGGAAATGGCGGGTCTTTCCACTCTTGGAGGGTTTGTCGCCAGGTTTGATGGAAGCTCGTTGCGATTCCGGTAAGGCACCTGTGGCACTGGAATCGGCTGAAAATATTGGTTAGCAAAAGGACCATCATTTGTTTGCTCACTAGCATCGCTAGAATTTGGCGGCGCAAATTGGCCTAAGCTTGAAGGGCCAGGGAGAAGCTTTTGCCCCAGACTACTTGACTGAGGGACAACTCGACCTAAAGTCGAAGGACTACTTGTCACATTTGGCTTCGAGAGCTTTCTCTGGGCAATTTCCGCTGGTAGGGGACTGCTCGACTTTTCAAGTCTGGGTTTTTTAGACTTATGTTGCACGCCTGCCGACTTTGCAAGCGGTGCTTCTGGGTCGTTGGGCTTTCTCTTTCTTTGTACTGCTGTGGGCTGTGTTTGAGTAGCAACCTGTTTCACCTTTTTGCCCGAATGAAGTTTCAAGTCCTTTGGCAATCTGGACTTTTTCGGGATTTTGGGGGGAGTAGCAATGGAGACAGATGGTTTTGCTGGACTTCGGCGCTTCATAGATTTCGTACCTTTGGTTTTTGTCTCTAATTGAAGCTCTCGAAGATCAACCGAGTCATCGCCAGAAGTTTCGTCAAGGTCGGATTCGGGTGCTTCGGGGTTGGGACCGAACTCTTGGTCACTTGGGACCCCTTGTGAACGTCGACGAACAGGAGCATCGTCGTCGTCAGGGCCATTCTTATCGCCACCGTAAGTCACAGTCTATCTGGTCAGTAAGAAAATAATTCCTGGAAAGAATATCACCCACCTGGCGTGCTCGCTTTCCACGGCCAAAATCTTGCACATTTTTCGCGGCTTCGCGCTTTGCCTCTTCTTCACGCTCTGCCAATATCTTCTCCCATACTGAATCGCTCGGAGCAGCGTCGTTTGCATTGGCATCAGCATCGCCAAAGTCCTCTTCGAGTGTGCCTTTGTCTTGTGCCCATACTCGCGCAAGAGAAAAAGTGGAGCCTTTGTTTTCCTGCAGGTCAGGGTCAACTTCATCTACCTGTGCTCGATCGAGGAGTTTGTCGACAGAAGCAGAGTCGTGGCGAATATCGTCCTTATCATCCCCGTCAAAGAGAGCTTTTGTACCATGTTTCAGGATCGACTCTACATCAACAACTTCATCTTCCTCACCACCCATGGATTCGATAAGAGCGCCTAAAGCAATCTTCTTACGACCGATTTGCATAATCTTTTCCTCTGCGCTGTCTTTTGTAACCAATTGGAAAACAAGAACTTTGTTCTTCTGGCCAATTCGATGCGCTCGAGAGATAGCTTGGATGTCTTGTTGGGGCTAATGAAAGTTAGCATGTTACTGATAAGAATAGGAGTTATATTACATTGAAGTCAGGATCCTATATAGATTATTAGCTTTAGATCTTATGGGCGAAGAATGTGCACATACCATGATGATAACTGTGTCCGCTGTGGCCAAGTTTATGCCCACTCCTCCAGATCGGGTGGAAAGCATGAAAGCAAAAACAGACGAGTTTGGCGCATTGAACTCATCAATACGCTTTTGCTTCTCCTGTGCCGAAATCGTACCATCTAAACGCCGGTAGGAGAGGTCCATGCCGCGAAGCAAATCTTCAACAAGGTCGAGCTGAACTAAGAATTGACTAAAAAGAAGAACACGGTGGCCGCGCTCTTTCAATTTAGGTAGCATGATCTCCAAAAGCTGGAATTTGGAAGATGCGTCAATGAGGTTTCGATGTAAAGCAGCATCACTCAATCCACGCTCTTCGATCGCAGAACTGTATGTAAATGGGTGGCAAAGGCACTTCCGAAGTTGCATCAGAATGTTGTTTAAATTACCTCTCTCTTTTGGGCGCAGGTTGGTGTCCTGGCCAAAGATCGACTTCATCAATTCGGCATTCTTGGCAATGATCATTTTGTAAAGCTTCTTTTGAACAACGCTCATAGAGACGGGAAGAATCATCTGTGACAAGGCAGGGAGATCTTTCAACACTTGAGCTTTGGTTCGTCTATTCCAAAAGATTAGCCAGGGAAAATATTAGTTAGAATAGGGAATGGGTACCTAAGGAAGAATGGACGGATAAGGCTTTGAAGTTCGGGAAGGTTATGCTTTGTTATCTCTTCATATTGCTCCTCCAAGTTGGCAGCGTTGATACTAGAGTCTAGGAAAGCAAGTAAATTGAACAATTCGCGTTTGTTGTTTTGCAATGGTGTGCCTTTCGAACAAGTCAGTTGATAAAAATCTGGGGGCACACAGAAGATTGAACAAACCTGTCAGGAGAACTTGAAACGGTGTTTTGAGGGCAAGTAAGGCGGCATACAGCAAGTTCTCATCGTTCTTGAGCCGCTGGCCTTCGTCAACAATCATACCCGCCCAGCTGATTCTCTTAAAGAAAGATTTGCTTGAGTCTTCGACCGGGCCCTCATACGAGGTGACAACAACATGGGCTCTCATATCGGAGCTTCCATTTGGATAGAGTTCATATTGCATGGCCATATCGCGAGCCGACCGCCCACCATAAAAGGTCACAACGCGAAGGCTTGGTGCCCACTTTTTGATTTCTCTTCTCCAATTCGGACAGGTAGAATTAGGCGTGACTATGAGAAAAGGGAAACACTGGCAAAAATCAATTAGCTAATCTGGATTATGGTGAGGAAATTATGACGTACCTTGGCATTTTCTTTTGCCAGAGCAGCAATCAATCCTATGACCTGAATGGTCTTTCCCAATCCCATTTCATCGGCAAGGATGACGTTCTTCTTTTGGTGAAATTTGTAAAGCATCCAATTCATACCTTCCATTTGATAAGGCATCAACTGTCCTCCAACAAGTGAGGCTGGCTGCTTCTTCTCGTTCACCTTGAATGGTCGGGAGCGGAAAGCATCAATACTCTTTTTCATAACCTGCGGAGCGGGTCGAGTAAAGTAGACACCCACCACATACTCGTTGTACGCGGCCACGAAGCAATTCCAACGTTCCTCGTCATCTCGCTCAGGCGGCTCTTCCCAGACAGCCTCGTCATAATTAAGACCTTGGAATTTGACTAAGACCCGTTCAACACTGTCGATCCGGGCTTTATCAGCTGCTTCGGATTTAGGAGAGAAATTGTCATCATATTCAACATCAAAGACAATTTCCATCCGGAGGAACTCTTCTGGGATGGCTTCTTCCGTGGTCCACTTGGGTGTCTCATTGATGCCTTCGTCGCGGTTTGCAAAAGCTTTCCGCATGACGGCAACAGTCACACCCCAAACCCAGCTACCAGGCATCCAAATGCACTTGAGATACGACATATCTTCCCATTTCACTAGGTACTCCTTTTGGTCCTCCTCGTAATCACCAATGGTTTGCCCTACGGTGTAATTTTTGCGGTTGGTAGGTCGCCATGCTACAAGACCCGAGATTTTGGTGGTATACTTACGGCAGTCAGTGCAGTTCCAGTCTCTGAATTCCTTGCGACGAGCCTCACGGAGGGCATCAATATCTTCCTGCCCAGATTTTCCCTTCTTGACTTTGCGACTAGGGTCGAGATGCTCGAAATGAAATCCACGGTGGCATCCCATGCAGCGAAACAAGAGATTGCTGGCATTGTTGATAAGATCAGCCGAAACCTCGGTGATAGGATCATCTCCGCCATTTTCTTCTCTGATCTTCTCCTCTTGCTTCGCGGTCTTCTTTGCGGAAAATGCTTTGCAGCCAAGGCCAGGCTTTTTGCATGTTTGACAGACTTCCAGCCGAGGCGCAGATGAATCTTCTTTTTTTACTAAGCCAATACACCGACGACATTGCATCACAAAATCCTCGTGGCCAACTTTGGTGACGATAGGTTTTCGGCCGCTTCTATAGCCTAAACAGTTCTTGTGTATCGACGAGGAACAGCCTTGGCAGTGAACCAAGAAACCTTTGGCAACGTTGTTTCCCTCAATTTTACACACATCGCATCGGTTGTTGTGGAAAAGTTTGAAAGGAGAGTTTTTCGGAAGTGGCTGGTAGATCTCGCGAATACTAACGACCTTGGGGGCATTGGTTTTGGCGACTTCGTCTGCATATACTTCTTCGTCCAAGTCCTTCTCTCGCATATTTTTGCTGACTCTCTCACGGCCAGATCTCCGAGTAGGCTGCTCTGGTTGCTCAGATTCTGAGCTTTCGTCCGCAACAAACCGCCTAGGTCGCTTTCCAGAAGGCTTGAGGGACTTGAGAGGTGCAGCTTTGGCCTTGGATCTGGTGGCTCTCTTCTTGGATTGCTCCTCACTCTTGTATATGATCTCGGAATTATCGCTCGCCTCTTGGACATCACGGGATAATTCGTCATCTTTCTCATCGTCTTGATCTCTAGGAATTGCGGAACGAGTGACCCGACGAGAAGAACGTGTGGCTTTGGACGATTCGCCTGCTGATCGGGCACCTCGTCGTATTCTGGTGTGTGTTGCGACGTTGGAGTCATCATCTGATTCATCGTCATCGTCATCTTGATGTGCTTGAGATGTATTACGGCTGCTCCGACTGCTATTGAATCGACTGCTTTGCCGTGTGGAATTGCCAGCCAACCTTGAAACAGTGCCTTTATCGATGCGGCGCTTTTTAGACCCTTGTTGGTCATAATCCTCAGAATCAAGATCCATTTTTGATATGTCGACAAAACTATTATTAGGGGTCTTGCCGCGAGCTCGCTTGGGACGAGTGTTCACGGGTTCTCCGCTATCCTCTGATGAAGACTTCATATCCTTATCGTTGAAAAGGTCCAGTGCGTTCTGGCCGTTTCGAGTACTCAACAACCTCTGCAAGGAGACCTGTGGATCAGATTAGCTTCAGATTGTTGAGAAATATGACTTGTGTTTGTTTGTGTGGTAGGTTGAGAGGGAAAGTGAAGCTGAAGACGTTGACTTTGTGCGACCTCGAAGATACGCATTTGGGAAGACCAAGCAGGAAGAAGGCTCAATCGTTCTTCCGTTGCAACAATGCGATCGGCATCGAATATTGGCTTTAGAGAGAAGGTTGTACGGCGGTTGAGTTGAGGAAGGTGCGATGGGGAAGAGAGAGTTTTTAAGTTTGAAAGATAAAGGGATGAGAACTTTGAAGATTTCCAAGTCGGGTTCCGCTAGACCAACGCTAGCAAACTAAGCGAAAGCGGGCCTCGTTGGTGAGGTTGGTGAGCCCCAATCAGGGCATCAACGACCATTTGCCCAAACAACCTAGTGGCTTGTCTCACATAGAAAGGAAGATAAACCAACTGCAAAATCATAGATAGCCTCGCTTGAGACAATTTAGAAGTTTACCAGAAATAATAGTTCGAGGATAAGCCACATGGGGGAATAACCCCAAGGAAAGGAAAATCGAAGGCAGTAACCAAGCTTGCTTAAAGTCACTAGAGCCGAGAAAGATAAACCACTTACAGTTGCGTTCCTCCCATCTTCATACTCGATCTCATATTCAGTTTGCCCATTTGCTCTCTTAAGCTCTTTCAGCACCGATTCGACAGTTGTGTCACCCCGATATTTTTGATACTCCCAGGGCCTAGCAGGTGCTGATACCATGACTGCGATCTGGCTGTCTACCGACTCTGACTTGCGCGCGCGACTGTCGGTTTCCTTTGACTCTCGAAATCTATGCGACAATACGGAATGGGGCTGGGAAGCCTCTCTCTCCGCGCTGCCTCTTTCTGGTGTATTGTTCAATTCATTATCGGACTCTTCCGAGTCTGGCACGGCCACAGTGGTGTTACGTGTGGTACGCATATTGTCGTTCTGTAGTTGTCTTACGTCTGGATCTATCGTTGATTGGGATTCGGAGGAATCTGCAACGCTCTAAAAGTGAAAGACTGCTCGAAAAAAAAGGTTAGCATAAGCTTTCAGTACGAGGTTAGATATCACCGACCTTTCTATAGGAAAAGAGACTTTGCGCTCTTCGCTGGCATGGCCGGTCAGAGGGGGTATGTGGATGGTCGAGAAAGCGGCTTTGTCGAGAAGTACGCGCGACACAAAAACGCCGACGTAGCAGGTAATGAACCTGCAATACAGGCCAGAGTTACAAGTAGCAAGCCAATATGGAAAAGGTGAGGTGCTTCGTGTCGGTGCGTCTTGAAATTCTGGTGATGTGCTTGTGTTGACAATCGGGGAGGGGTGGTTGCGCTGCCACTTAACGCGACCTCATAATTCGCGCTATGAAAGGCGCTAAGATATCGGTGATTCGGCAGCCGACAATTGGGGCTTTTGTTATAGGTACCTAATATATAAGGCTTTTATTGGCTTTCTATACTCCAACCAAAATTATAGTAAATAAATTCTATTGTATGAACAAGTGAAGCCAACATACTTTACTCTTTGGAGGGGAAGAGTGTCTGCTATCAAAAATAACCTAGGCCGTAGAAATAGAAGAATTGTGTAAGGTGTATAGCATCTATAAATGGAACCAGTACTTGCAATTTTTTCAATCGAAATTGTAACATTAAATTGCAGAGCAGAAAACACCTCAGGATGAAAAATACGAGCAGTAATCAATTAGCTACTGTAATACTCAACTACTCGAGGTTGAGACAACACGGCAAACCTTCCAGAAGACGGAGCTTGAGAAAGGGGCACAGGGCAGCGTGGGGCTCGTCTTCTTGCATGCTGAGCCGATCCTAGCCTGGCTGGCCCCTTGAGCTGAAGAATATTTTATTTTATTTTCCATGTACACACTTTTTTTGAACCCTTTCCTTCTTCCTCGACTCGATTTTCGACTCAATTTCTATTTTTAATTCATGCGATGACCAGCATTGTCCTAACACGCCATATTGGGTATTTGAGAACTGTTCTGCCTGCATCACGTCTATCATATCACGCTGGGAAAGCTGCTTCGGTCAACACAGCCATCGCTCGCGGCATTCGAAAATCAAAAGGCCTTGCACTTCGGGGGAGTCCATTCAAAGAGCGCAAACCCGATGATCCGCGCCAGCAGTACATTGAACGAAATGGCCTAGTCCCACGAGACTCAGAAGCCGGCCGCAGGACTCAGGGGGACCGGCCCAAGGCTAAAGGTAGAGATGGAGGCAGAGACTTCAACAACAGAGATAGAGATGCTGTCGATGACAGGTCAACGTCGAAGGAAATGAAAATACATCGTGGAATAAAGCTAGTCAAGACGGACCAAGAGCTGGCGCGAAAAAAGCCCGACCCAGCAGGCCATGCGAGTAAAGGTCGATTTGCGTATGGGAAACAAGGCGGTCCACGAACACCATTCGATGATGAACAAAGCTCAGGCTCAGCGGGAAGACAGGCAGGGAGAAAAAGCTTTGAAAGCAGAGATACCCCTAAATTCAACCCAAGACATCCTCACCACTTCCACAACCCTCCTCGCGAGTCCCTTCCGGAATCATATGGAGAAAGACGCCGAAATGCTTCCAGCCCCGACTCTTCGTCTTTAGCGAGAGATTCAACATACCAAAAGAGGCAGTGGGAGCCAAGACCAATGGAAATAGCTGAAAAACGGGGCCGTTTCAAGTCAGGCAGAGATTCGTCAACAACACAGAGTGAAAACACATCTCATATAAGGAGAACATGGGGTCCAAAGGGAATGTCGGAATTGACTGAGGGGCTGGACCGAGACGAAGCAGCGCCCCGTGATGTTGGAGGTAAACCCTACAAGCAAAATAACCCTGAGGCACGAGTTGGAAGCGCACGAAAGGATTCTGGTAGAATTCCTGACAGCGATAATTCTGCCGAAACTGGGGAAAACAGATTCTCGATGACACGTCGCGAACCCCCAACGAGTCCACGTATAGCCAAGATTGACCCTCGAATTCCGCTTTCTATACCGTACACAACGCCAGCGTCCGAATTCTTATACGGAACTTCAGTGGTAGAAGCAGCATTGACTTCCACAAGAATTCCAAGAAGACAGCTCTATAAATTATACATTTACACAGGCGAAAACCGGGAACGTTCCAGCTCGGATCGTGATGTTGATCTTGAGGCACTGGCGAGATCAAACGGAGTGAAAGTATCTCGAGTAAGTGGCGATGGATTAAGACTTATGGACAAAATGAGTGGAGGACGCCCTCATAACGGCTATATTCTAGAGGCATCACCACTTCCAAGATTACCCATCACAAGTCTAGGCTCGGTCGTGGATGAAGATGGCCGAAGAGGGTTCAATGTTACGGTGGACGCCCAATCACGAGAGGATGCTGTCGTCAACGGCACGGCTGATTTTATCAACCTTCCAAGAGCACGGTCCGGGCGAAAGCCCATGGTTCTCTTGCTAGATAGCATTCAAGATCCTGGAAATCTTGGAGGCATTATTCGTACGGCATCGTTCCTGGGTGCTAGTGCTGTTGCGATATCAACTCGGAATAGCGCTTCTTTCACCCCCGTTGTTCTCAAAGCATCTGCAGGTGCTTCCGAAAACATCACATTATTCTCAATTAGTAAACCCGAGGCTTTCGTGCAAGAATCTCGTGAGGCAGGATGGAAAATATATGCTGCGGTGGCGCCTTCCACTGGAAAGGATGACCAAAGGTCCCGCAAGACAATCTCTACTGATGAGTTGGACGATCCTCTTGTCCACGACCCTTGTGTTCTCATGTTAGGTGGAGAAGGCGAAGGTCTCAGAATGAATCTGAGACGGAAAGCCGACGTCAAGCTTTATATCCCAGGTCGTGCTCAGAAATCCATGGTTGATAGTCTGAATGTCAGTGTCGCAGCGGGGATCCTTACAAATTCCTTTCTAGGCCAGATCAGAAGAAGAATCACACCAATAATTGAAGAGGCAGAGGTTGCCGAAGAAGCGAGCGAGAAGAGCTCGAATGATCTGTTTTAAATACTGTACCAAACCACCACCCCTGCCATTGAGCAATCTGTATGAATATCATCTGTATACAAATTTAGAAAGAGAAGGGTGTAGATACACTGGAAAGTCTTTGGGCTTTCGAATTAATGTCGAATTAATGATACAATTGCCTGTCTACGTGCAGAGCTTTGCCTACTTTGCCTTCATTTACTCAAGTATCGCGTTGTATGTTTCATAAAGCTTTTGATTGCCGAGCTTGTCACTAACATGGTTGTGTGTGTAAGCTCATTTCTTCTAAGTCCCTATTCACTCATTTTGGGAAATGATTCCAAGGTATGGGATCTCCAATGCCCCGAAACATTAAGTAGGAATTACTGTAAGAATAAGTTGGAAAAGTGCTTTCATTGATTCATTATCTTGATATTCATAACCCTTCATCATCAAGAATTCCATTGTGTTGCCAAGAGACGCGATGAAGCAATCTACACAAGGAGAATGAAAGAAAGAACAAGAAAAAGAACGCCTTGGCTATGTATTGGTGATCGTGCTCCTCTACCGTTCGAAAATGCAGCAGTGTAAAAAACAGAAGTGACGCGCCCCAGAGGTAACATTTGAAAAGAATCGACGTCCCATCCCCGAGGAAAGAGTACCATAACCATCCTACTCATCATCTTCTCCAGGAGCAGCATTTCTGTTGCCACGTCGCTTCTTGAGAGTCTTAACGACATCATTGTAGACATCGCCGCTTGCAAGACCTTGCTCCAAGCGCTTGGAAGAAGCATATTGGTGTTTTGACCAACAATAGTACTTCTCCTTGACTCCCTTCCACGCATTCTCGTACTCCTTGTCTGTGTATCCGGCTGGCTTGGCAGGCTTGTTGAAGAGTGGATCATCACTAGGAGATATCAGCATGATTATAGGAGGGGTATATTAAGAAATCGAAGTGGAAGGATGAGAAGTATATTATAGTAGTGGTCATGAAAAGGAGAGGCGGAGGACTTGGACTTGTACGGCATGGGAGAGGGCTCGTCGCCGGGTCTCGTTGGGGACGAGTGCCCCGCGGGCTTCGTTGGTAATCTTGACGAAATGGTTCCATTCCTCTCGCGCCATATCTGGAGGGCGGTGGTTCTTCAAGAAATTAACGATGACATCGCTTTGGGTCTCTGTAATCTGTGGTAACAGTATCAATCTAAATGTAATAGTTAGTACTATGGAGATTTTGTGTGGCTTTTCGAGAAAACATATGACTAAAGTTAAGTCTTCACCGTTGTTTTGAGGAGCTGCAGCTGCCATGATGATTGTATGCAATTCAGTCGATGATTTTTTAGCAGATGGTTATGCACAAGCGATGCAAATGGTGGTGGGAAGAATGTGGTAGGTGCAAAAGGGTTCCTGGATTCTGGTTGGTTCGGTTCAGATAAGGGGTTGTTGAGGAGGTGGGTTGGCTGGATTACGACCCCCTGGCAAGCTTAAATTAAAAAACTGGGCAAGCTATCACGTGAATAGTGTAAGCCTGCTCTACCTCCGACACAGTCACAAAGTCCTCATGTAGTGAATAGCTTAAAATCTTTTGTTCAACTCTAATTTATCAAAGTGTTAGGATAATTAAATAAGTTAAAATTATGACGCCTAATAGCTATAGAGTGTCATCGAAGTGCCACTAAGCTCTCTAGTTCATGTTGATTCCTCAAACTCTAAGATATTATTACTCAATACTAATTAATTAAACTGAAGAGGTTTATGGTCTGTCTGTTAATAAATCTAAACAACCTTCATTTAACTCTATTTTGCTAAAGTTTCAGGCAATTTAGATCACTCGAAGACAATTACTTGAAACAGTTACAAGTAATAGCTGCAAAGTGGCTTGTATATTCTAGTAAGTTCTCTAGCTTAATTCAATTTTTCTGGACGTCTAAGATAGTAACTTTCAATACGGAGTGATCAGATCAAATGTCTTTTGTTGTCTGTCTATATACATCTAATGTTTACTTCAGCTTGTTTTCTTCATTGTTTTATACTAGCTGAATAATTTAGAGGAGATTACTGAGAAATCTTTAGAATTAGTAGTTGCAGAGTATCTTCAGCATTCTGGTGAGTTCTTTGTTTTGATTCAAATTTTCTCAACTTTCAGGATATCAATAATCACTATTGATTTATTAAATTGAGTGCCTATTTTACTCCACACACTCTATCTAATAATTTCAATTCCTCACTCAAAAGGTTAAATAGAGTTCTTGAACAGTAGAACCATTTGACTTAAACGCCACTCTTCGCAGTGAATGGAATGTAATAGAGCTTGGGTCTTGGATAGTACTCTGAGGTACTGTTCCGAACTCTATTCTATTCGTGCGTTCTGTAAAATATCTTCAATACCAACATCCATATGCCTCGTATTCGCAGTGCCTTCCAGTAACATCTTGCAGCTCTAAAACAGCATCATATAATCGCTCGTTGCCAAAGAGTAGCAAAACAGTACAAGAGTAGCATTTGCCGCCACCTTGTATTAGCAGAACAACTCGGCAAGCGTCTATGGCATACCTTGAAACTTTAAAGAGGAATGGGTGGAGGAGTTGCTAATTAAAGAGCATCCAAAATGATCAGAGGATAATATCAGAATATCGAGCGGGAGAGCTTTCAGCATGTGGTTTCGATTTATACGCAATTCACTGTTGGAAGCGAAATGGAGCCAATTCAGTCTTGAATCCAATAGAGAAGTTCTATATTCATTCTGGAATAGAAACTGGTACGTGCACTCTCTATTCATACTTGAATAAAGGTTTGAATCAAAGGGAGAAAACACCAGAATATCTGCAATTTATCCAGGTATTTCCAAAAACCCTTCTTCGTTAGCAACAACTTATTGTAAAGGAATGATACATAATAAAATGACTACAGAAGAGTGTCTAGCTATTCACTTAAATCATCTGTAAACAGGAAACTAACGGATTTCTGAACAGCTGAAAGTACGATGTGCAACAAATTACTTCTTAATATGGCTAGTAGTTCAGCCGAGAGACGTTTGAGAGATGACTGATCACCAGCTGACGACTACTTAACAACTGGAAACAGAGCTGTTCAACAACTAACTACTACTCAACTGCGGAGGAAAATGCAATATGCAACAAAAGATATGGATAACAAAGACTAGAATCTAAAGACAACCTCTTATAGTAATATTCTATCTAACACTTTGGGCTTTGGCTTGCATTTTGTATACTTGATTCAGCTCGTAATTAGCGCTGAGCACTTACCACTTGACTTCTTTTATGCGAATTGTGAGTGAACGTATTCCGGAGTAAGTTGAAGCATACTATACCATCGATACCATCGACCCAATTTTAGCTACAAAATTTCGACGTATACTGAGGTCTCTTTTATGAAGATGAAGTTGTTCTTGTAGTAAATAGCTACTGAAGCAGCTGCTTTTGCATACGTAAATGCAACACCTCTGACACTTAGAATAGCTCGCCTTTGCAGGTCCGATCGAGGGATACTGGTACGAGGTATAGTGTTGATATGTGCAAGGAGGCTTATTGAGTGTATCTAGACGTATACAGGCAATGTGGGTCGATTCGCTTCGGGAGCCCCAAGTCTTGTAACAAGAGTTGGATTTCCAAACTAGGCCTTGATAGAAAGGATAATCCTGGGTTCGTGAATCGAGTCGAATCAAGAAGATTCGATTCGATGTTTTGGTGGTGTTTTTCGAATCAAGTCTGCGAGCCAAATAGGTCTTAAGGTACACAGTCAGACCGCTGCATGTAAAATTCCATAGAACTTCCGGGGCCATGCCCTGGAAGATTCCCCTCCTTTTTGATAAGAAAAGTATGAAATATCCCGGTGTGGAGTATCAAATACGGGAATATTCCATAGAATTCCAGAAACATGACTTTTCAAGTGCTACGGAAACCCTGTAGATGGCCTCTCAAGAATAAACAAGCGAAGGGAGTAGCAAAACTTGTCGCTGCATGTCGCTTTCCCGGGTTCTGAAATCACATGTATTAAGTTCAGTTTTATGTTCCAGACTTTCCTTATGTGGAAGGCTCGATTCTATTGTAAACTCGTCCTAGAAGGCTCCAGAGGAGGGTATTACTCCACTGGAATGTTCTCTAATTGCTGAATTCTGCGTGCACTGAAACGTGGCTTAATATGGTCACTCTTGAAGGTCCAATTACCACCTTGTGAGTCTCAATTTCATGGAAAGTGGGTTTGTAATGAAGAATGCAGTCGACCACAAGACACCCGCTCTCAGACATCATCACCATCCAAAACTAATGGAAATAAAGCCCACCCAAAGTAAATTTTTCTTACCAAGCAGTAACCCACCAGTAAGCCGTCGTAGTTTTGACCCCCAACTTCATGTTGAGTAAGCCACTAGTAATCCACGAATCGGCTTGGCCAGTCACCTGAGAACCAACGGCATTTCGGCAACTGTTCTACCCCTTCCCCTTGGGTCCCAGCGCCTATGGAGATGAGCTTGACATGGTATGTAATATTTTGGTGAGATGTGTTGGAAACGAAAAGTGTAAATTACTTTTACATCAAAGGCTTAGTCGTTCATTCATAGCTCGACCATGGCTTGCCCACGGCTTACTCATTAAAAAAGCTAGAGGTGGTTCTTGTAGAAATACAAATATCTTGTAAACACGGTTAACCTAATTAAGTACACTATAACTGCCACTTTTAGCGGCATCGTGAAAGGAGCTCTAATATTTGCTCAGTTTTACCCCGCTACCACATGACTTGACTCTTTTTTACTCCTGATCAAATCCAATTGCTCAAATCTAATCAAAATTACTACTTCAAAGACCCATGAAAACACAAACACGAAGCAAGATCCATAGAATATTATAATGACGCAAAGGCAGTACATTGATATTTCTACCTCCTAAACCGAGACAATGAACTCTGGTTTACGGCACAACCCGACTAACCAGACTTAAACTCCCAGCCCTCCCTTAAGTTTCTTTGCCATGCAATGCCTTGACCATACCACTTATCCCGTTCCTCCCATTCCTTATTAACCTTTCTCACCTCTATAATCTCTACCTCCCTTTCTATTTCCATTCGCCTTTCCTTTCCCTATATCCTTCTGAACATCGTAAGCCGAAATCGCAAGGAAGTCTCCAAAATATGGAATAGCCTTGGTGATGTGGTAGTATTCACAATATTTATTACTACACGATTTCTTTCCACGCTTGCAAGTGCAAGAGAAATTTCCGCAGGCTGGACAATCCATTTTGTCTCGTATAGGTTGGTAGCTGGTGTCACTAGTAGGCGTGGTGCTTGTCGCTTGTAGGAGTTTGGCGTCGAAGGCGTTGCTAATGTTTGAAGTCTTCGGATCTTGAGGTATTGAAGGCCTGAGGTTGGTTGAAGTGACTTATTTCTTCATGCTTATTTTGCTTTGGGTTACGGAATTGGAAGAGTGGCGGAGGGCGGAGTGGAGGAGTGGAGGAGTGGAAGTAGTGTCTTAGTTGTTGTCGAGAAAGATGTGTACGAAGAGGGGTATATATATTTTCCGACTCAAGGTAAAGTCATGAACAAGAAATTAACATTTCGGAATTCACCTAGATGCCCTACACACTTATCAACTCATTTCAACAGTGAGGTGTTATATACAAGAGGGGAAGGAAAGTACAATCTTGAAGTGAATGGCTGCATATATCCAAATAGGCTAAACTCATCCACATCGCGATAGCAATTGATAGCAATTCTAGACGACTTTCCTTCCATTGAACCTACTAAAGGAAGTTCTAGTCCAAAAATGTCGGAGTTTTCTCCACGCGAATAAGGAATATAACGCGCATGATGCTTTAGCGAAGTTGTGTGATCTTGAGAGATACATTTACTCCTTCATACCAGCTATCTATCTCACTAATCGCCCATGATAAATATTATCACTCTAATATCATTCAGAGTACTACATTAATTCAGTAAAGCAATACAATAAGTATAGCTATAC
>LLCD01000658.1:0-15955 GCA_001414355.1 Hymenoscyphus salicellus
GCGTATACAAATGAACAAGATTCAAAGTAAAGAACCCGCTCGTAAGAAACCGCATCTCAAGCTGCGCAATCAAAACAAGATAATCCTGCAGCAACTTCCTCGTAGAAGCACAAAGCGCACGACTCACAGCTCCGTACTCCTCTCTACTATGTACCCCAACGAATGCTTCTATCGCTTTATAGTATGTACCCAGTTTCAACATTGGTTTTGTGAGAGCCATCAGACTTGGATCTAGACCGGGGAGAAGGGTGTAGGTGGGACCGAGTAATCGGTCTTTCTCGAGGGAGGCATTATAGGTTTGTGCGAAGCGGATGTATTGTCCTTCGTATCCCACGAGGATGTATAGGAGATCTTCGATTATAACCGCTTCCTGGCATTCCAGAGACAATCCGTGGAAATGGGTGGGTTGGAGGGATAAGGGACCTTCGGATTCTAGAGGGGGTATGGAGATTCGAGGTGCCAGTGGGGCAGTGGTATATGATATCAATGTCGCTTTGGGATTCCATGGTACTGGCATGGATTTGTTAGAATCATGACATATGCTACTCGACTATAAACCAACGCTTGGGAGTCTTGGGGCGAGTAACTAGCGAATGTCTTGGTCCTTGCGCTTGTTGGACGGCTGATCCCCGTCGTTCCTGAACTCGCTCTTGACCTCTGGATCTCTCTCCCGCCTTTGACGTCAAGGGAGACCTTGGTGTGGGAGGAATACGCGATGTTTCTAGCTCCCCGCGTTGATTTAGGGTTGGCCCGAGTGGGCTCTCGCGTCTGTTTCCTTGTTGTTTGCTGCGATCGTTATTCTTGGGTCGCCGCTCTGGACTTTCGCGCGATGAAGGCATCCGGAAAGCTGGATGGGGAGGGATGCTCGCGTCAATTGCAGATGAGAGACTCGGAGGGTCTATGTTTACTCTGTTGTTGACCGCACGTTGGTGTTGACTTTGAGTCCCTGGCCTGATTGGAGCCGGTGGACCTCCGTGAAAGGGACGGGAAGGTCACTTCCAAGTGAAGGAACCATACCTCGGTAAAGGGCTGCAAAGAGAGCTATATCAGAATGCAAAACTCCATGTTAGGAAGATGATTTTCTTTGCATGCGGTTTCTGAAATCCCGAGGGCTTCTCAAGTTTCCGAACGAATTCGGCATGAGGGCTTCCAACGACAACAAAAGCGGCGGTAAATACTTCATTTCGTTCCTCTTCCTTTTCTTGTTGTTCGAACTCCCCAAGGCAGTTCCAGTAGATTATCCTACACAGCGGGAGCCATTCAAAGTGACTGCCTAAATGATTGGAACAAGCAGCGTCAATTGGCTCAAACATCCAGAGTAATACTTTAATTGTCCTATACAAGGCGTAGTATGTACTGCCATGTACTGCCATTTACTGCCAATCTACTGCCATTTACCGCTATTTACTGCCAATCTACTGCCATTTACTGCCATTTACCGCCATTTACTGCCGCTTTTATCATTGCAAGAGGGGTTCGTCCCACCTTCTCCTCACCGCTATATTTCCAGGTGTGCTTGCCTTCCTAGGTAGGCAAGTAACGCAAGTAAGCAACTATTATTAGCGCGGTTCCAGTGGATTAAGGTTAGTATTCCGGGCTGCAGATGGGTGTTGTACGCTGTGGATGCGATGCGGGTATTGAGAAGGTCATACGATGGGTGAAGATTCTGGAGGCTCGAGATAGAAGCATCTGCATCTATTTCCATCATCACCAACGTCGCAAGGCCCAAGACCCTCGCAAGAACCTGCCCTGAATGCTGAGAATTGACCTCTATTCGCCACAGTGTGGCTGCTGTTCCAAGTCGACTAGAAACAACCTGCACTACTGTAGAGACGTCATCGGGATTGGCCCAAAAGTTGGCTCCAAGCAACAACGAGTGGACCACAGGCGCTTGTCGCAGATGTTGGAGATCATGATAACCGCTCAGATGCCCGCTGAGCTATTCTCGTTCTTGACTCCAAACTCCCAAGAGTAAGGTTGCGAAACATTCACAGCTTTTCCTTTCTTAAACTCCTCCCCATCTCTCTCTCAAATCACAATTATTCACCATCGCGCAACCGCTTCCTGCATTGTTGCTGTCTTCTCATCTCTACCCCGCCCCCACCACCATTCCCCTTCCCCCTAACAATCCTCACACAACAAACACGCAATGGCTTCTGGACACAATGTGGGTATTCTCCATCCAGAATCAAATCAACTTTCACTAATATATTGACAGGATCCTAAGCTGCTTTACGCCATCAATGGCATAAACGCCTACCACATCGAAAACGGCAAAGAAGAGTCCCTCACCCCAGCAGGCTCCCAAACCCTCTCTCTCCTGATGGTGCCAACAACCTCTCCCTTCTCCGGTCTCTCCTCTGCAGATCCCCAATCGCAAGCTCCCGAAGAAGATTTCTACCTACATCTACATCTGCCACCTGCGTTGGACATGCCACTACCTGCGACAACACAAATCTACCATCAACCACCAAACAGCTACCTCATACCACGATGGGATTTGGGCCCAGACAGTGGCGCATTCACGAGGATAGAATTCCCTCCTTTGGGAAAGGGAGGGTCGCAGGAGGATGTCGATACTTTTGAGACTATTCTTGCGCAATGTACGGCTTTTTTGGAGAGGGCTCCTCCACCCAAGAGTGCGAGACCTCGCAAGACGAAGAGCGAGAAGGAGATGGAGAGAAATATGCCTATTCCTGCCTATGATCCCAGTCATTTCCAACCGGGAGAGGCATATGTACCAGGCAGTTCAAGCTCCCACGCTGGAGGTAGAATTGTACTGGTTGATGAGGAGAATGGAAGTGTTGTTGGTGAACTTGGTGAAGGGTTCCATGTTGTTGAAGATGGCAAGATGGAGGCTGGTTCAAAGAGTATGCCCAATCCCCTCGATCAGATGTTCAAGTAGCTAACAATTCCCAGACCCCGTTGAAATCACCCTCCCCCAAGATGGTTCTCAAAACATCGGCGTCTCGCCCGCCTCTCAAGAATACCTCGAAATGGCCATGCACCCCGCCTACAAAAACAGCACCCTCGTCTCAAAGGCAGCAATGGCCTCCCGCCTCGTCGTAACAACCGCCGGCTACGTCTCGAAGACTCTCGCTTCCGGCGCAGATAACTTTACCAAGTCGACAAAACCCAACGCCAAGCCCATGACCTTCACACCCACAACCCACGAACGAGTGCGCAAAGTACATACCTTTACGCAAGGAGCAGCCGGTCTATCTGCCAAAACTGTAGGACAGGTAGGCAAAGTCGCGCAAAATCTTGGTGCTTCAATCGCTCAACGTGGCGCGAAGAAGAACCACAAGGGCATTGGACCTGATGGAAAGCCGGTGGATGGCTACAAACCTGGATTGTTGAATAAGTCTTTGATGGCCTTTTCCACGATTGCGGATGGAATTGATCAAGCTGGTCGAAATCTCCTCACTTCCACTAGTACTGCAGCGACTACAGTAGTAGGCCACAAGTACGGCGCCGAAGCCGGACAAGTAACCCAAAACATCGGAGGCGGCTTCAAAAACGTGGGACTCGTTTACATCGATGCCGCAGGTGTATCTCGAAAAGCGATTGTTAAATCTGTTGCTAAGGGAATGGTTGTTGGTAAAGTCCGTGGAGGTGGTGATCTCGTTGTTGGTGGGGGTGATGGTGGTGTTCTTCCTTCGAGATCCTCGAGTCCCGGACCGAATGGTTTGAATTGGAAGGAACAGGAGGCTGCTAAGGGCAGACGAACGGATGATTATAGTATGACAGGTGGACGGGATTCTCCTGATATCGTGGGCTTTGGGAGACATGCGCCGCCTCCTGCTTATGGTGCGGGTAGTGGTGTTGGTGAGTCGCTTCAAGGTCAGAGGGCTGTAGATGTTAAGCGTTGAGGAGGGTTGAGCTCTTGATGCTATATATTTCTTCTTCGATTTTTGGTTGGATGTGAGAGGGTGGTGGGATTAGGCTATTTTGATTTGTGGATAGGGGGGGTAGAATAATGAAGTTATGATTTGATGGATTGATGGATTTGATGGGCTTGGGGTGGATGGATTATTATTTGCCTTTTTTTGGAATCTGCTGTCCTGGTTGACTTAGCTAGGCATTCCTTATTCCTTTAATCTTCTTTCTCCAAAAATTCGATTGCGCTTCTTTCAATGCGATCGTTTTCAAAGCCCCTCCGATACGAGGTTGTTTTTTGTCCTCAGTTTTGTGTTGTAACTATTTAGCAAATTGTACCCCCAAGGACGAGTATTCAAGAAACTTCTTCCTTCTCCGGACTCCATTTAAGTTCCAGCATCTTCATGAGAATCCATGATCCGAGAAGCGAGTCGAGTTTCCAGCGCGCTTGCTCTCCGACCCGGGTCCCAACACCATGTTTCGCGCAGATGGGGGTTATAAAAGAGCGCGGAAAGTACTTGTTTTAGCGATCTACATGACCCAAAACGGGTTTTCATCATGTTCATCATGTTCATCATGTTTGTGAAGAGTCGACGAGCATCTATTAGTGTAGCAAGTTCTGTTTCACAACTGCACCAAGTTTTGATATTTAAACATACGTTCTTCTCTACTCAGGGACGGACATTACTAATGAGAAGACAGAGAGGGGTGAGGACGGTAATTGACAGTAGAGAAAGATTCAACGGCAAGAATTCCATCTTGTCCTTTTTCTTCAGAAAGAAGTTGAGTGGTGTGTAACCAATTCTTGGTGTTTTTTGGGGGGGGGGGTTCAGGGTGCGTCTCGCAAATCGCGATATTTTATTGTGGTGTAAAGTTAACTACTTTCCACCCGCATCGTAGCAGCATCATATCGTTCTTCCATGGTACCAAGTAAGGCCTCCGCCCAGACATATGACCTTTTAAATTCATCATCAACGAAAGCCCAAGCAGGTGAGGTTATTGGTTTTGTGGTTGAGTGAGGTTGTCTTATTGAAATTTCACCACGGATCCGCGGTTGTTAACTCATCAGTGATCACGCCACATATTCTTTCATTGGCAAGTCAAACCATCACTCACTTCCGAAGGGGTCAGTAGCAATCGAAGTCCGGAAATGAATATCTGGTCGGTCATTTGGTCGTTGAAGAGGCTGACACTTACCAAATTTTGTAGACCTAGGTATTGTTCTATTTCCTTTTTCAAATTTAAATTTTTTGTATGACTAACCTTTACCTTGCTGTGCAACGATACCCCGACTCTACATTAAAATAGCATACCACTTAACAAAAGCCCCGAATAAATCTCTCTGTAGATCGAAGGATAAACGGCATTACGATAACTTGATACAAAATTCCACGCCATGAAAAGGGAACTCGCGGCGGTGAAAGACTCAACTGTGCCGCCAGCCACATCCATCTCCCAAACTCACACGATACAAGTTCCTGATCAAACTTCATCTCGCAAGCTAGTAAGTGGAATTCCCAAGCAAGCTCAAGAATAGCTGCTGCCGGTATATATTGACTTTGTTCATGTGCTTCATAAATCGTGTTCTGTGGCAGCTGAAACATTCTGCTTACACTAGATTCGTCGTACGATCAAGCCTATTCTTCATATCCTTAATCTGGATAAGCATCAACAATTAGATTCTTCATGCCGCTTGGCGATAACAAGGAAATAAAACACAGTGTGTTTTTGAGTAAGCTTCATACTCAGCAGACGGCAATCATGAGAGTTCTTCAGCTTCAAGGGTGGCAATAGGCACAAGAAGGATGTGAAGGAGAAGTAATGAGTTAAATCAAATGCGATATAAACTTCGAGCTATTCCCCAAGAATCATCTCTTCACCACAACAAACACCGCACAAGCAAGCCCTCTTCCATTCGAACAAATTCCACCAACTCACCACCTCTTCTCAACCAAAACCAAAACCCAAAAATCCAAAAATGAAGCTTACCCTCCTCACCACCGCCATCCTCGTCCTCTCCACAGGAACACTAGCAAACAACTGCGCAGTCGGTTTCCGATACTGTGGCTGGGATCTCATGAACACCGGTTTGTTACCTACTCTTCTTTTCCTTCCTCCTTTCCTACTTTTCTTCAGGCGTCACAGAGCTAAAAAAGAATTACCTAAACCTAGGAAACTACCGTGACACCATTGTCGCGGAGCTGCAAAGCAAGGGACTTCCTACCGATAACAATGCTATTTACAATTATTTGTATTTCTGCAAGGATGGGCAGGGCGGGGTCAACTTTGTGAAGACTTGTCATGGAGATAATTCTTGTCAGTATGGAGGAGTTGGGCGGGATGATTATTGTTAGGTGGAGGGGGGATGGAGGGTTGGATTGATGGGATGAGGAGGGGAGGGGGAGAGAAGGGTAGGGACTTAGTGGCGCAAAGTATTGAGGATATATGGACATTCGTTTTAGTTGTGTCGGAGGGTGGAAGCTGGTTGATAGAGTAGCTGGTATTTCTTAGAGAAAGAAGCCTTTTCGAGCTGGGTCACTTAAGTGCCATTCTCCTATTATTATTACAATACAAGAAATCCTGGGAGAAATACTCCAAATAGTCCGTCGAGAATCTAGGGTAAGGATAAAGCTCAAGACTCGTATGTAAAAATGTCGTTTAGCTTGTACGGTAGGGGATAAAAGGAAAGGAAAGTGAACGAAGTTAATTGTATACTACCTTGAAAGATGCCATGTCTCTCGGACGATTGTTTGTGGAGGAAAGTCCTTGGATTGAGGGCTCATGTCATTTTGCTTTCGCGTGGATTATCTTTTCATCCTGAATTTATTGAAAGAACGGAGTGGAGAAAGAGAGTGAAACGACAGATACAGAGATTCGACGCCTTCTGTCGCATTTGACTGTTGGGTCTTATTGCTGGGCACTCAAATGTAATCGCCCTTTTTTCCTTCTTACTTTCTCGGGGTTTGAGAGACGGATCTAGATACATATTTGGAATTATGCCTCCAACTATGCCTGCCGCCGATGTTGGCGGTTCTAAATTTCCACTATTTTTCTGGATAGGCAGGCTCCTGGGATATTTAAGCAAGGATCTCCCAAGGATCCTGATTGCTAGATTGGTACGTTCGAATCATGATGGGCTAAAGGGAAAAAGTTGGCTATGATGAAAATAGGTGTTTTTTGTCTCTAGGTAATAGGTATGATAGCTTTTAGAAGGAGCTAGAGGATTTGTGATCGTTAAAATAGAAGTGAGATGATTTACGAATTATTTCCTGCTTTTTGGTGCGCCAGAGTAAAGATACTTCAAGATTACCATCAGTTGTCTTCCCTTTGAAGTTGGGAATAAATCCCGCTTTTTCGTTATCAATCCAATCTCTTTCGGTTTTACAGCATAACATATGCAACGCTAGCAAAACTACCCTGAAGCGGTCTGCTTTCTAAAACGATAACTATCAATTTGACTAAGTTGCAATTCTTAGATTTCAAAGAGGTGTTTCCGATATCAGGTGAGAATCGTAGACATGTATTCCATATAGAAGACTCAAAATCGAGGGTAGTTAAGGGCTCGAAAGTAAGAAGTTGGTTCGGTTGGTTGAAGAATGGAAAGGGTGGGAACCTTGGGATGGGTTTGAAGTGTAATTCTTGTAGTAATCTCCTCGTTTGAAGAAGCCGTTTTCTGAATTCTATGGAGTCTTGAACACTGGTCTTGCTCGGGCCTTCGAGAGTATGCTCGACTAATTCATTTCTCGGAACCTGTAGACTAAAACGATCCAGTTTTCAAAGTACTTGGTGAGTGAGGAGAGTGGTGTAAGTAAAACTACCCCTTTCTCCTTTCGCTTGACTTGTTCGTTGAGATTGGCAGTTTCGCGCTACCTTTTTTATTTATTTAAAAAGTTTAGCAATCGGAAAAGGAAATAAACACAAGAATACCTCTCACAGAGAACAAACATTCTCTTACACCCCGAAAGTACCCCAATGTTACAGACCACAACAACTATGCTGACACCAGAAACTAGAGTAAAAAAATCAACCTCATCTGAATTCGTGATGAATACATGCTACATGCACCCAATCAAAAATATAAGCATATGCCAGCATAAAAACAAAGGAGCGACGTCAATATAGGATTCACTCACGAGTGGAAGTCGGACCACCAGCACGCCTTATTCGTGCCTAACAGAGGCTTGAGTATCGGCATATAGGTAGTTATAACTACAGGCCTTTTTTTTAATTTGTTATCTCTAATACTTGTTGTGTTTAGAATAAGAGCCGAGTATTGTGGGGGGTTCATTCGACAGCAGCTTGGGGTTCGATGGTAAGATCTTTGTTTGAGTTACAGTGCTATAAATTGGTAGGCTGGTTGAGCTCTGGGTTGGATTTTGGGGCCCATATGGACGAGCAGACATTTAGTACCGCTGCACTTCAGCTTCTTCTTCGTTTTGGGCAATACCACAAGAATGCTTGGCATGGTTCGTCTGATTGGTTATTCGAGCTTGAGCCGCTTGAATGCTCTTCATTCTGATTTTATTAAACTTCCCTACGTCTGGTTCTAGAACCTCAATCGAGTAATTAGAAATATTGAAATATAAATAACCTGCAGTCGAACCCAGCTTTCAGTATTCACTTCGACGTAAAGAACTTCAATCAACTTCATTCTCTGAAATATTTTTGAAGAAGCGTTTTTTCTAAGAGGAATTTCCACTAGCTTGATAGTAAGTGTAGAAAGACTTCTTGGTATGGAGCGGAACAAGTCCATTGAAATGTGATTTCTACAATCTATTCAGCATTTAGCTGGTCAAGGACGAATCATGGCTCTGTTGAACCTTTGGAGGCATGGGTTTCGAGTGTACTATCACCTCGATATCTTTATATATGCTTAAAGCATGTGTAATTGGGTAAAGTACTAGTTCAGCAATATTCGAGTAAGTGGTGGGGTGGATGTACGGTTGGTGTTTAAATTGTTATTATTGGTTTAGATTTCCGAAGAATTACAGGACAGCAGGAGGACCTCTGTAAGAGAAAAGAAAAGAGGGTTACGTATGCTCTCACAACTAAATGTTCACTTGGGTATTGTTGTTGTTATAACCCTGACCTAGTGATGTTTCAAGCGCGGGGTAAACAAGGAACCGTCTCCGAATCTGTATCAGTCCACGTGTACAAGCTCACTGCTGAGAATGGAGAGCACGCAAGATAGAATTTTGATGTGCATTACATCAGGAATATATTGCAATTGTAGTTTTGGGGCGTTGACCAAACAGCTCGCAACAATGCAATACAGTGGACTATATACTTTATTCTAGTTGACCATGAGGAAATGGCTGAGAGTGAAATTGGGTAATATTGGTTATGGCGTCACTTGCCGAAAAATGTCTCATTCTTAAATTTCTTAAAATATGTGTCATCGCTAGTAGTTCGAATTTTTCGGCACATCATCAAGTAGAAACCATAGGTAACTGACCCAGGGGTTGTGATGAAGGGAACGGATTTTTGCGGATGAAAGCACAGACCAAACGCCAATTCATTCTAAGTGTGATTTTAAACTGCCGATATCCACCATGTTCAACAAACCCACATTATCGCACCAACCTCCGATTTAGTAAAACCTCACCCCAAGGCCGGGTCGTGAACTTCAAAGTGTCAAAAAACACTGGAGAAAAAAGAGTTAGTGGTTCCCGATAACCCCCGATAACCCCCGATAACCCCCCATTCTCTCCCTTCTCCATTCTCAGAGCATCGATCCTCCAGATAACTTAATCGTTTTCTATCGTCCACTACGAGCCTTGGGTAGTCCTCCACCTCCACAGGAAAGAACCTTATTGCAACTAGTTCTGCGGAAATTTTGAAATCGTCAACCTTGTCAATATTTTCTATATCTCCGGTAGTTCAAAATTCAGTATGGATTTATTCCCCACCGGGTCTTCAAGGAGAAAGAACCCTTAAGAACTTGGCCCACAAGAATCTTGCCCCATGTACAGGGAAAGCCTGCAATGTCTTACAAGGGTAACGTGTTGAACGCGAGGTAAGCGAGACCCGCGGAACAGGGGGAGAACTTTCCAGAGAAGATGGGCAACTTTAAAAACGCCACGTAAAGCTAGTACCACGTGGGGTAGTTATACAAAATCAGTTCATGAATCATATCAATGCATAAATAAAGTTATCAGTGACTTTTGTTTTCCCATCCCACTCTGCTTTTCTGGTCTATGACGCTTATTTTATATTAAAGAAAACTATGCAACTGCAGGTGCTCACCGCGTCACTCCATCACTCTCAGTATGTATTGATATTTCATCGTGCATTGGAAAGTGACCGATTTACTTCGTCAGATTTGCCAGCAAGTTTTCATTCTCCAAACCGTGTCGATCAATAGCCAATTGCTCTGAGTTATTCGCACAATATATTTGATCTTCTAGTCGTTTTCAAATAATGGAATAATTTGTTCCCAGTGTCAGTGTATTGCACAACTATATCGGTTCTCCTAGAACACCTATACTACTCTCGTGGCGGACATAAAAATGGTTGTAAACCCTTCAGATTCGCACCTGCCCTCTGTTTTCCGTCTTTCAGAACCTAAGCACTGGGAATAAGATAGGATTATTAATCGAGGTGGGAACAAACATGACCCAAAGTGTACTACAACGTTCTTGCTGCTTCGCGCCTACTCTATGCCACTGTTGCAATTGAATGATGGTACAGGTGTCGCAAGTATCGCAATCCTAAACATTCTCATCTGCGATTAATTTTGACATCAAGTGAAGCTTCTCAAATCATAGAGAACTGAGGCGTGGTGTTGAGACATCGTTGGGGAGTTGATAGCTAACCATCAGCTAAGCGAAGACAGCATCAGGAGAAGCTTGGGTTGAGAACATATAATTATTCTGTAAGCTAAATATACGTATGCTAAAAAAAAAAAACTCCTTCCATGCGTATGCGTAAACTTATATACATCAAATCATCAAGTAAGCACACTAAACAATCTCTCTCAATCCACTACTCAATAACGACCACGCTGAGACAAAAGGAAACAAATTAGGCCTTCGGAAAGGACACTACAGAACTAAATCGGAGCCCGCAAGAAAAAGTAAGAAGGATCCCGGGTGGGGAAGTCGTTGTTGTTGTTGTCTTTCGTATCATTAACTATTAAAAAAGGGGTGTTTCGTTGCTATGTTGTGCTTAAATTCCGGAATCATCTTGCTCGAAGAGTGCCGAAGCGGAGTAGGTATTCCAAGTGCTGCAAGTATCGGCGTAGGTGGCAGCGTCTGTCATAGAGAGGGCAATCTTGTCTTCGTCTTCAACAAATTGCATAGCGAATCCCTCGCTGGCGTGCCAGGCGATGTGGCAATGGAGCAACCAGGTTCCTGGGTTGTCTTTCTTGAAGGCGATAGCAATGTGACCGTTCGCTGGAAGGGAGGCAACGTCTCTGCGTGGTGGGTTGACGAGGTTTACAGCGGTTGAGGCAGGATTGAAAGTTCCTGTGGTTTGACTGATGACCCAGAAATCGTGACCGTGCAAATGGATTGGGTGGGTTATTCCAAAGCCAGTGGTATCCTCGATGACATAGACGGCCCAGATATCAGTGTCAGAAGTTGTGGTAAGTGACTCAACGTTGTACTCAGTAGGCCAGATAGACTCGTTGTTGAAGATCTTCAAGGTAGTTGGAGCAGACCAGTCAAGCTTAAGGGTGGAGGAGTTGAGAGTCCACTTGAAATAATCGTCAAAAGCAAAGCCTAAAGTCTCTTCTTGAACAGCACTTGAAGAGTAAGTTCCAACATCCAAGGCAAGATGAGGAACAAGGTTCTCGACTGGCTCATCACCGCAAGTGGCAGTTCGTGTGACTGAAGAGGTGGTAGTTGGATCGGCTGTGCTGCTGGCATCATATCTGACGATTCCAGTGATATCGGCGGCTCCATCATTGTTTCCACAAGCTGTAACCAATCCTGCTCTGAGCCAATAGTCACCAGCGGTGGCATCAGCGGTAACTAGGATGTCGTATCTTTGGCCGATAGAGACGAAAAGATTGTCGGTAGTGTATGGCACAATTGGAACAAGATCCATTCCAATAACCTGGAAGCTGTGGCCATCGATGGAGAATTGGAAGTGGGAGTCGAGGGCGGAGTTCACAAGACGGATTCTGTATGTCTTTCCGGACTCGAATACATTGACGTGCTTCTTACCGCCTCCAACACAGTTGGGGTCTGTGCTGGTGCTGCAATCAAAAGTGTTGGTACCGTTAATTAGTCCACCTGGCAAAACTGGAGGAGCTCCCTGTTTGGCGGCATCCCAGAGTTGAGGAACTGGTGTGTGGGACCAATCTGAGAGGAAGATCATTCCGAGGTCTTCATCATAGTTGGCTGTAGCAGGACCGTTGATGATCATAGGACCGAGGAGTCCATCACTGGTTCTTGTTAGTCTTGAAAATAGGTAGTTTGGAAGAGAGAAACTTACCCATATTGCAATGTGAAATGAGAATGATACCAAGTTGAACCATATTGAGTGACCTGGAACTTGTAGGTGAGGGTGTCTCCGGGGGCGATTGGGCATTGAGTTACTCCTGGTACTCCATCATACTCAACAGAGTTGAGTTGACGAATTCCATGCCAATGGATAGCTGTTCCATTGTGCTCAAGGTTGTTGGTGACATGGATGATGAGATTGTCACCCCAGTCTGCTACGATGGCTGGGCCAGGAACTGTTCCATTGAAGGAAAGAACTTGACGTGTATAACCATCAGCAGCAAGAGTGGTGTTCTCAACAGACAACCAGTACTAGGAAAGTTAGTATTAGTACTAGAAAGAAAGGTTGGGGTTCTTACCTCTCGAGTGACTCCAGTGTCTGGGGTGTTGTCGTAGTAGTCAGTATCGATGTTAAAGCCGGTTCCCCAGCAGCCTCTGGCAGTAGCAGAGTGTACACAGTCTGTTGTAGTTTGGCGCGAAGCAAGGATTAAGTCCGAAACGGAGGGGATAGCAGATGCTAGAGTTCTGCTGGCCAAAGCCGCAAGAACTGATGTAAAGAATGTGTTCTTCATGATGAAGGAAGCGAGTGTGATCTGGTCGATATCCAGAAGGGATAATTAGATTATTGGAGAGGATGATCGGAGAGGATGAAGAGGAAAGTTGAGAGGAAATATCAACCTCCTTATATATCTTCAGAACCTATTCCAACATGGCTGGACACGGTCCTCGTGTTCGCTCTCCATGCCTCATGGATGTTTTCCGATTACCCTTTCTGAACAAAACGTGCATGTTCTCTCTGCAGGTGGTGTACGCGGACAAAATACCTGACCGCACGGTGAAAACTGACCGATAAGATCTAATCCCTTCTTGCTACTCGGTGGAAGATTACTCCCTTTGGTAGACCCGTCGCTATGCTTAAAAAAAGTGGATGTCGGTTTGAGCAGTGGCTTCGACAGCCCCTCTTGACAAGTTGACATGGTGGTGCGCTTGACACCCCGCATATAGATGCTTCTCCCTGTTCGATTTCCACAAAAGGCAGCCTTATTTTCAGAAGAAGAAATTTGTCGAGAACTTACTTAGAGAAGCCGAAAAGTGAAGATAAACATTACAAGGCAACCCTGCCCGTTGTGATCCGACCCCCTTACACAGACAAATACCTTGTCCATGTCAACATGTTTCTCGCTATTTTGTTATGACATGAGATGAACTCCTGCTTTTGATCTGTCTGAGTCTTTGAATACTTGTTATCAAATTCAAACTTTTGCATTATCGTCACTTCGAAAGACGAAGAAACATTGTATCATGGGCTCATGAATTGAGCGGAAACAAAGAGCAACCCATGTAATAAACGAGAATCAGGTTTATAATCTTGCAACAGGGGTACAAATATCAGAGACATGGCTGCAAAAAATAGCATGCATAGTACCTGCATGAGGATCCAATTTGGAGGCGGGTAGAATCGATAACTCCGGGAGGAGCCTTGCAAAAACGCGAGGATGTTCAAAGCTTCCTTCCACTGAGATATTCTCCGAAAGGAACTGTTTGAAGAGACTGGGATAAAGAAGAATCCTTGGCAAAGATCCCCCGAGGGGCACGGAACCAAAACAAAATAAATAAAACACCGGTTCTGGGTTTAGGGGTCGAATTCAGGTCAGCAATAATGTCAAGTCATGAGTGGACGGAGAGGAGAACTGTAAGTGCCTAGCAGCTG
This sequence comes from Hymenoscyphus salicellus, assembly GCA_001414355.1. Lineage (NCBI taxonomy): Eukaryota > Fungi > Ascomycota > Leotiomycetes > Helotiales > Helotiaceae > Hymenoscyphus > Hymenoscyphus salicellus. Next base: position 14,038 of record LLCD01000658.1, read on the forward strand.
TATACGAGAGTTTGTATACGAGAAACAATCGTCTCCTTCAACTGACAAAACAGTTGCTCAGAAAACTGCTGGGACAGAGCTTCGTCTTTCACTTCGGCCTCGGAGGGGTAAAAAGAGGCTGGGACCAGAAATAGCATGCAAGTTGTATATGAGTGTTGGACTGTGTAGAAAAAAGACGGATTGAACAAGGAAAGGGGAGCCGTGGCGTAGTCCCTTACACGCCGTCGTCGTCCCTGGTCCCCTGACACTGCCGTTCATTTAAAAATGAAGCTCACGATGTCGTTGCTGAAGGTTGCGCTGCGGCGTCAAGGCGAGGGTCCCATCTGCGTTGAATAGGCCGTGCCCATGGGCCGGCTGTGGGCCTAAAAGCGGTTGCTTTTTACACGCCGGGGCCTTACCAGGAGATTGTGAAAGGAGGGGTGCTCGCGACGGATGATAAAAGCGGCAGTAAATCGTATCTGCCTACTTAATCGCTGTTCTAGCTATCTTGGGTATTTTCACATTTATTGCTCTAGACAATTAGAAGAATTAACAATCTTGGATTAGATGTTTAGAACAATCAAGTTTCATTATTCCAAACATCTAGGGTAATCTTAAATTTGGTAAGAAAGTTAGTACTACGACATATCTTTACTTATTTACTGCCGCTTTTTCTGTCTAGGTGGAAGGGATTAAACTAGCTCCAGGGGCTCGTTTAGAGTCGCCATGTGCAAACAGGGTAGCTACCCGGGGAGCTTACGTCTACCCTGGTTTACCCCCAGTAACGTTGACGACGACTCTCTACGGAGAACATGCAAGGTGATCACTTGATTCAGCGAATAATGAATGCTGCCAGCAAGAAATCCGGAGTCCGGCTCAGTGTAATTTTTGGAAGATACGGGGCAAGACTCTGTCTGGCATTTGACGCTGGGCGAGAAAAAACTATGAGGATTCCGGCACACCGACTAGAAATGGACTGCTGCAGAAGGCCATTGTCAATTTTGGTCTGCAAAGTACTGTATGATGAGGAGGGGTCACAATTCGATAAAGTACGGTAGAGATGCTGCAGGGGCAAACGAACCCGATTAGGGGGAAATCCTTGCTCGAGATAACCATGGGCAAGCCAGATTGGCCATCCCATTACTCACTGTTTACAAGACAAATCCAGACATTGTACATACTACTCCTCGCAAAGTATCAAAACATTTATAACAAGCCCGCTATACCAAGAGTTACAACGATGAACCTTCGGGGAAGTCTACTGTCCGCCATCTCCGCAACAAGCGGTCCTCCAGCCTTCGGTAAATCATTCACATCCGCTTCTCTTGTTTTCGGCATCCAACAAAAGAAGCGAGTACGAAAACTGGGACTCAATGATGTCTTCCAAGGATACTGACTGGTGCGGTAGACAATAGGAAAAGGTGATGAAGTTTGAAGCTCTAAATCATATCATTTTTGATATTGTGCAAGGGGATATAGGTTCAAGAGCCGAAGAACTACGTGTACAACCTTAAAAATAAGAGCCAATTTATTACATGCATAAATCCTTAAGTGTTTTCGAGCCAATCAGTGGTGCGTTTAGCAGGATCGGTGTGGCAGCATGCAATCTTGATTCTTGGCCACGAGGCATGGAAATGGCATTACAAGGGAGGCTAGTAAGCTTTTCCTAGAACGGATACGCAACGGGAAACCAAAACACGATGGCTGTCAGATGTCAGCCTCAAAGAAGAGGAAAAGAGGCACAGGACCGAACAAAGTTTCAACTTTCAACGAATTCCACTCCTGCTTGCGTGTCTCGGAGGGAGCTACTTATAAGTTGCTAGACGCTAAGATACCATCAAGCCCGATAAGTTGACTGGTATCTTTCTGGGCGCAATAATTGTATACAAGCACGTACGGACGGAGTATCGCACAGCTTGTCCTTTGAATCTTGACAGGG
>LLCD01000659.1:0-15950 GCA_001414355.1 Hymenoscyphus salicellus
GCATTGCTGTGATCAAAATGAGCCTCGCCTTCTCGAATGCTGCCAATCTTCTTCGACATGTGGCGTATAAGCGACATGACACTCTCTGTTGGTGAGCTTCCGCCCAAAAATATGCTAGCATGCACACCAGCGAGCTCAACAGAAGTTTCTCTGACGACAACTGATGGATCGACAGGGGCCTTGGTGTCTTTTGTAGAGTCTGAGTTGTATTCAGGGAACAGCTCATTGAACTGCTCAGCATCCTCCTCCTCCTCGTCTTCGGCACTTCCCTTGAATCGATATAATCCTGTCTTGGATTCAGCTTCGATTCTGTCGGCCTCTAACTTCTTAGTCCATTGCTCATAACATCCGTGGAACGCCTTGAAAAGCAGCTGGCGTTTCTCCGAATCGAAAATCTTCACACCCTCGGTCGATGCTGTTGTGGCAGCTAGAGCCAAATACTCAATCGGGTGGGTAGAAACAATAGACTCATCAACAAGAACGGGGCCGCCTCCCAGGAAAGGAACCATCTTGCTAAGAGCCAAAGGTGTAGGATCAGTGGATTGTAACCCTTGACCCGCCAAAATAGCCATTGAAATTCCAATTTCCACGCAACGAAGCATACTGATAACAGGCGAAGTGATATCATTATAAGCGCGGAATCTCTCCGACAAACGACGAATAATCTGACCGACATTATTGAGTATCAACCTCAATTCCTGCAAACCAGTATCGTTTCCGGTTTGGAAGTACCCCGCAACAATTTCCGAAATCTTAGAAAATACAACCGTCTTCAAAAGATTACTGAATTCGCCTTGGAGTTGATCAATTTCCGACACCTGGGGCCGGTAAATTTCCTGGAGTATCACCGGTGGTTCACCAAGCTCGGCGATATCACTTTCGACCAATTGGCAACGGATACTTGAGCTTTGACCTGAGAACATACGCTCAAATCGCTGAAGGGAGTCCAACTTGAGGTGTAATGCTTCGCGGAGTTTGTGATGTCGTTCTCTTTCCAATCGCTGTCTCTTGTCTGGATCGAAAGCACGATCTGGAACATAAAGTGTGATACACCCGACGGCGAATTGAACCCATGCAATGGCAGAGTATTGGAGACTCATGCCATTATCCTGCTTTGAAGCGGCCAGGGCAATTGAAGATTCGCGCAATGCGGAAACAATCGGAGATTCAGCATCCGAGGCAGCTTGTTCAATTACTGACTGAATGTTCCAAGGTAGTGTTCTGGCAGCAATAGCAGCGATATTTTCATTGTACTTTGCCGCTGCTGCTTCGCCGTAAATCGAGACAACATCCGAGATGAGAAATCGCAATGTCTCGTCAAGGTCTAACAGTTGACTGCGACAAAGAGTCGCGCTTGACTTGGACAATTGCTCGGCCATGATTGGCAATTCCGATTCAAGCAACTTGAGAGCATTCAGATTGACATCTCCAAGAGCATTCATCTTCCGGAGTAACGAGATGGATAAGGGATCAGAGATTGGCTTGAAATGTCCCTTTTCGCATGAGAGGTAATCGATACTCTGCAATAAGCGTGATGATTCAGTCGAAGCGGATACTCGCATTTCAGAAAGAGAAGGGTGATTTGCGAGTACAATGATGTTGACATCAAGGGCAGAAGCTGGAACCTGCTTCGATCGTATAGCGTTGAGAATTTGAACTTGTCTCAAAGTTTCAAAGTCAGAAGTTAGGAATGGTGAGGTTTCCTCCTGTTCTTTTCCAAAGCTTCCTTCCAATTTCTCAAGCTCAGCATCGAGCATTTGGACGAGAGAATCGCCATCAACTCCCGAAGTAAGTAGGTGATGGTAGGCCTTGACCAGTGATTTCATGATCCCTCCAAGCTCCGAAATGCTGATTGTCGTCTTCCATCTCAATGCATCGAACCTTCCAGCGAGGGTCTCCATTTTGAGTAAGACTTCCATGACTCTGGAGTTTGGCATTACCACTGGTCTTAATTTCTTCCACAACACCTCCATATTAAGGCCAGTTGACAATTTGAAACCAGAGTGGAAATCAGTGTTGAGAATTTGAAGGACGTCGCTAGCAATCGCATTCCGCCCAAAAGTTGGCAACAGTTCACCCAAGGATTCGAGCAGGTCTGTTCCAATAGCAAGGTGGGCTTGAAATGTTGCTTCTTCGAAGTGTGTAGAAGATGCAAGTGTGTAAGTGTCCCACCAGTATTGCAAGAGTGACGAGATGGCTCTCTTCTGGGCCTTCCACTGCGCATCCTCACGAACGTTGATTTTCATGTAGCTCTTCAAAATCGCCAACAGTGATGTCAGGAAACTTGAGATGTTCACAGTAGAGTCTCTTGCAACAGCTGGAACGCGATTCTTCACAAGTGATCTTTGTAGTCGGTTCATCTTGCTAGGTTTGAGGGTGTTGATCAAGACGGCTTGGCTGCTCTGTGCATTTTGTGCAGCGATGAATTGTGTCATGAACTCGAAGCAAGTTCCCAACCAATACGCCTGAGTCGGGTTACCAGATTTTTGTAGTAATGGAATCAGAGGCGAGTTCTGCAATGGATGGAGAATCTACAAATTTTATTGCAACTATCAGTACATGTACATCTATGAAACAAAACAAAGGGACGGCACGGTCACTAACCTGTGCGTCTCTGAAGCCCGGCCCCAACGCGGTCTTCTCAGCAAGTGTATTTAACGCCTCTCCAACAATCTGTCTAAACTCTTGATTGTCGGCTGACTGATAAACTTGCAAGTATCCTTGGCAGATTGTCGATGCATCTGTGTTGGCATCTTGAGTGCTTGTTTCGACGGTCTTTATATATCGTGGCAGAATTGCCATATCGGACCAAGCCAGATTGTCCATAGCGATTGGAGACAGTCCATTTGAACCAAGAGAGCTTTGAGCATCCTGTGCTAAAGATTTTGACAATTTCTGATATCTTTGCAAGGCAGCCTCAGGAGTTGTGAAGTTCGGTTGAACCAAGTCCGTTGACAATGGATCAAGGAAAATCTCAACAGCACGATTTCTCATTGCCCTTGACAGCTCTCCAAATCGGGGGTCCATTGTCAGAAATATTCGGAAATCTGGATGAGGTCGAACCATCTTTGGCTCGCCATCGGGTCCGCAGTGCTCGTTGATGCTCAAAAACCCATTCGGTTCCAGTAAGGAATTTAATCTGTCAAGCACGGATGCACTGCATAGATTAGCATTATCAAGAACCAGCCATTCTCCTTTTTCAAGCGCCTTGACCAATACACCATCGACCCACTCAAAACGAGCAGTCTCGAGAACCATAGGAGTATTGGATAATTTCTCGCATGTTGCAGCTAGCTCCCCAAATTCAGCTAGGGAAGTTCTTCTCTTGAGCTCCTGTAGGACAGCTCCGAGTTCAGCGAAATATGAGGGGGTATAATCGCAAGTAGCCTTCGAAGATTCTAAAAATGTGATTGCTTCCGTAGGTACAAGAGCTGGAAGAGACGACAGAACTCGATGGGTGAGGAAACCGTTCAGATCCTGAAGGAAGGTACTTGCTCCCCGCTGAGGATCGACTTGTTCAAAACCACCAACCAAATCCATGGTGTCGACATCGGAATTTAGAGGGAATACGGCCAGCGATTTGCCACTTGCTGCAGCAATATGTTGAATTAGAGTCGTCTTTCCAGAGCCCGACGACCCTACCAAAATACATGGCAAATTTTGTTCAATACATATCATCACAGATTCAAGCTCGGGGAATCGCTTGATGGAATCGATATGAGGGAATTGAAGCCGTTGGATAAGCGGATCTCTTTGTGTGTAGGCCATACCTACCTGGTAGGACATCGAACTGAGATTATCGAATAGATGGCGGAATGGGGGGTCAGACCCGAATACAGACGTAAAAATCTTGTCTATTTCTTGTCGGTCACGATTTGATCTGAATCGTTGCCGGAAAATTAGATTGAGGAAATCGGCAGGCACTGCTGCTGCAAGAAGTGGCGCGGAGGAAGACAAAAGCTGTAGCCAGCGGAGAATATCACGCAGGTTGAATTCCCATGGCCCTCCTTGAGAACCAAAAGCGCGTCGGTGGACAACTTCATGTTCAAGTCGAGAAACAAAGTTAATGATAGTAAGAGCAACTTCTTCCGGCATGTTGGGGAAATTGTGCTTGCATATTAGCTCAAGATCATCGTTTCTAAACACATCAGCATATACTACAGTAAATCGATTGACAAAAGAAGCTGGTAGTCCTTTTCTACCGCCACCTTGGTGATGCGGATTTTGGGCCGCAAAAACGGAAAAGTTTGGATGGCACTTGAAGGATTGATCCAACTCGGAGATGTAAACTTCACCACGATGATCGAGACAAGCATTCAGCCCCTCTAGGACGGACTGAGAAGCAAGGTTCATCTCATCAAGAAGAACCCATTCCCCTTTCTGCATGGCCTGCAGGAATGGCGCATCACGCCATGCAAAATGACCAGCCTCGGCACCTTCGACAGGGACATCCGAACCAAACAGATCCATGAGATCAGTTTGTTCTGACAAGTTGATTCGAGTGAGAGGCATATTGCATGCACGAGCAAGAGCGGCAATCAAAGTGGTTTTGCCAACTCCTGGGCTACCTTCGATGAGGATGGGTTTCTGGACCTGTAGTGCACGGACCACTCTCATCGCATTCATTTTCGTTGTCGGGGCATGGAAAGCGAATCCTGGGTCGAGATCAGAACCAGCTCGTTTCGCGATTGCAAAGTCTCCAATGATCAACGAGTCGGCTCCATTCGCCAGTAACACATCTTTGGAGTAAATGGCGTTCAAATCTGCGTTCAGAAGCTCCCCAAGTTTGGCAACACACTTGGCTCTCTCCTCTCGTATGCTATCAGGGGTAATTGCCAATAAAGCAGCAGGATTGGCTCCCAGCGTGTCGATGTACACCATCGCTGCGCCATGCAGGACTGCAAAGTGCGGATCAGAAAATTTGCTGCCATTCATAAATTTGACCCATGCCAAAATATCTCGAACGGATATTGAGGTAGATGAAGTAGATCTGAAGTTCTGCCCGAACCATTCTGAAAACAGAACTATCGGATTTGCGAAGGGCTTGAAATTTTGCGACAATTTGGTTTCAACAATTTGTAGCACATCTTCGTGTTCAGAGAGTGAAGGAACCCAAATCTCAGTAAATCGATTTCGCAATGCAGGTGACAGTTCACGCTTGCCATAATCACCTCCTGGATTCATTGTTGCAAAAAATTGAAATCCTTCTGCAGCCACAACGAAAGAATCGTCGACACCTTTCTCGGCTAGTAAGATTGATCGCTGGGGCTCGAGTACGGAATTGAGACGCTCGAGAACCGAGTCATCTGCGAGTGAAATCTCGTCAAGTAAGAATAGTTGCCCGTCTTTCATCGCCTGGACAAGACTTCCGTCCGACCATTCGAAGAGAGATTTGGCTTTGGCTTGATGGCTGGCGATCAACGCTTGCAATTCATCCGGTACTTTTGCGAGGTCTGAGTCGGACAATGACAGGTATCTGGCAAGTAGTTCGTCAAAATCGCTATTAGGCCCAGCCTGTTGGCCGAGTTTGCTGAAAGATGAGATGAGATGAGTTTTCAACTGCTCCAGTACAGTAGCGCGGTTGCGGACAGGTCTCTGAGCACCAATAAGATCCCCGGTCTCGGTGTTTTGATGGGCATTAACAATGTTCAAGTCTTTCTGGAAGGCATCCGCGAGCATCTGGCATACGGTTGTCTTTCCACAACCTGTCTCGCCGACCAAGAGAACAGGCTCATTATTTCGTAGGGCATGAGCAACGAGAACATAAAGTCTACGCATTGCTTGAGTCCAGACGACACCCTGAGGATTAGCAGTGGCGTCATAAGATTTGATCTCAGGCGACAAGTTCACATCGTAAAGGACAGCAGGATCCAACTTGACTTTCATCACGCGTTCGATGATATCCTTCACCGCGATTCTTTCTTCCGGGTTTCGAACTCGTTCCGCAAGTAGCATGTATCCATTTGCGGCAAGCTGTTCTCTGTTATCAGCATCTCTGAGGGCCCAACGGAAAAGATCTCTCAGGGTTGCGAAGCTGTCTTTCTGTTCGAAAAGGCGGTTGGTTTGCCGTAATCTTGAGAGCTCCTTGTACACGGTGACAATCCTTCGACAATCAGATGGGGCGACTTTCTGACTACGCTTCTCTAAAATAAAATCAAGCTCATCCTCAGGGATATCGTCAAAGTGAAGCTCTAGGAATCGATTTCGAAACGCACGTGATAGTGTTTTTCGGCCACCGTATAATCCAGGGGGGTTCTGAGTAGCAAACAGCATGAAATTGTCATGGGGTCGCACGATTTCCTGGGTTTCTGGGATCAGAAGCTCACGGTTGTCATCCAGCAATCGATTCAAGGCTTCGAGGACATCCGTAGGAGCCAAATTCAATTCATCAAGAACAATCCAGTGACCTTGTCGGAGGGCCTGTACCAAAAGACCTTCCTGAAATCGGAGCTGGCCGTCTGAGCCAGATACATAGATTCCCAGGTACTCTTGCAAATCTGTGTGCTCGTGGTTGTTGATTCTAACAAACTTGTTTCCACTGAATTTTGCGAGGTATTCGATCATACTTGTTTTTCCAGATGAAGTTGGACCTTGGACGAGGACTGGGAATCGCCGAGTTGATGTAGCGCGAACCAAATTGAGCATATTCCGCTCAACAAATGGTGTGATGATGTAGTGAGGCTGCTCTTGGGGCTCTTCTGAACCTTGTAGCATCCAGTACTGGCGATCTCGTTTCTTGTTCATAAAGCGGACGTATTGTTTACCGTCATCTGGGTGGCGTGGGGTTTGAGAAAGTAAAGACTGCGGGTTTCCATGGCTGTCGAGTAAATGGTGGTTTATTAAAGGCATGAGCATCTTTTCCGAATCTCTGTTGAGCAGAGTCAAGAATCCCATAGCATATCCCTCGTAAAGTGCTCGTCTGAGACCATATGATGGAGCAATCTCCGTCACATAGCTCAAAACTCGGGTCAAGGTTCGCAAACTGAAATGTGGAACTTGGTTTGCTCCATCCACTAGTCTTTTCTCATCGGCCAGACGCTTCGTATTGAGGTACAGTCGGGCCACATCATGAACTGCTCGTTCGTCGTTGCTGCTTGTGCCTTTGAGGTAAGCATTGATGACACCCAGCAGGTCATCGAGATTTCGATCAGGACTGTCGACGTAGAGTTCGGTGAAGCGTGACCGTAATCCCATAGGTAGATCTCGCTTTCCAACATCGGTTGCCGGGTTCATAGCACCAAATATTCGAAAATTGGGATGCGCGCGGACTCTTTCAATCTCACCAGTCTCTGACAACAGTATTGATGGCGCGGCACCAGAGCCACTATGCAGAAGATCTGCTATACTCTCAAGAGTGTCAGGAGATGCAAGATTTATCTCATCAAGCAATACCCAGTCCCCGTTACGAGCTGCCTTCACAATATTGCCCTCAATAAACGTAAAAGCAAAGCCCTTAGAGCCACCAGAAAGCTGCACATCAAATTGATTTAGGCCTTCGGAAAATCGCTCCCACCGAGGTTTGAGATTCAGTAATGATTGTAGTCTTGACTCTGTCTTCCGTCGTTTCATTGGCTGCTCTGAATCTGGTCGTGGATTTGATTCTCTCTTCTTCAGCTCAGAGACGATTTTGTCGAACATCTTTGGAGCCTCTCGCCAAAGTTTCAATGCTTTGCTCCATTGGCTTCTAGCGATGGTTTTCCCCAGCTGTTCAATATATTTTTGATTCTTGGACGCAGATATGCCTGTTGCCGCAAAAAGTTCATCAAATTCGTCTTTAAGTGGAATGGCAAGACTCCTGACATTGACTGGTTTGAAGCCACCAAGCAAATCACCAACTTCACTTTGCTGGGACAAATTGACAGCCGTGAGATTGAATCCCAAAGTGTCGGCCAATTGTTGCACTACTGTGGTCTTTCCGATACCAGTTTCACCGACAAGCAAGACTGGCTCGGCCATTTTTACTGCTACTCCCACTTGCTCCAATAATCTCTTGGCATGTGTGGTATTCGCAAAAGGCCTCAATTTTTTCGTAGACTTGGCAACCCGACCAGAACGTCGCTTCGATAATCGGACTCTTCCAATGGTCAAATGGGAATCTGTATCTTCGTATCGCGGGACATGCGCAGTCAGGAAATGCTGAACTCGCTGCGGGTCGATGTGCATCTCTTCCGCGATGGAGGAAATAATTGTTTTGCGCGTCTCCTCGGTTTGTAGGCTCCCTGCAAAGCAATCGGTCGCTTCGAGGAACATTTCGTATTTGGTGGTCTCGGTGATTGGTTCGTCGCCATTTTTTGATCCTGCTGCAGTAAGAATTCCATCCAACCGGCGACACCATTTCAGAAGATCACGAGGACTAATCGGGCGTCCAAGAGAGGTTCGACTTCGAGACGCAAAGGATGACTTGTGGGATAGTGAATAAAGTCGTTCGTAGACACTGATGATACCCGGGAGAAATTTGTGAAGGATTGGATAGGTGCCCTGAATGATCTCTCGGAACTCTTCCTGTGTGGGCATTTGGACAGGGACTCGCTGCCACAATCTTGACCCCAGCATGTGCAGTGCAGGAGGGTTCTCTTTGCCAGTTACGTTCAGCGATGTTCGTATACTGGCCAAAAGTTTGAAACCGCGGCCGGCTTTAATCGTTTCGCCACGACTTGGAATAAGTAGTTCTCCACGCTCAATGAGGGGAAGAATAACACTGATAACCTCGTTCGGAGCTCTGTCAAGATCTTCGATGAACACCCAGCGACCTTCGCGCACAGCAGTGGTTAAAACTCCTGCTCGCCACGTAAACGAACCAGGCGTTGAGCCTGTTGCATACATCCCGATAAGCATTTTTGCATCAGTCTGTTCATTCAAGTGAAGCGAGACCATATTTGATTCTACACCCAACTCCCTAGCAAAGTCATTGACCATAGATGTTTTCCCAGAGCCAGCAAGTCCGTGGAGGAGAACTGGGGAAGCCTCAAGTAAAGATTTTGCGAAAGACTCCATATTTCCAGCAGTCGTTGATGTTTGCACAAGAGAAGATGGTCGGGAAGGAGGGCCATTGGGTCGAGGTAATAATGCGCCTGAGCATAGTACTGTAAATGGAGAAAGTCCTTCCAGGTTCACCTTCGTGGTGAGATATTTTCCCCCATCCTGAAATGCTTGCAGAGATTTGTGGGCGTTTTCCAATCTCTCCTCCTCGTAGAGACTCAAAAAGCCAAAGTCAACCTGCAGTCCGTCCAAATCTCCTAGAACAGCATCGTCTCCCAAATGTTCATTTATTAAAGTTTCCAGCTTAGAATCCGAGGCAGAGAGAATTTGGCAGAAGATTCGAACTGCAAGATATCGAACCGTTCTGTCTTCGTGTTGAAACAGTAATTGTATTGTTGCGCCAGATATGGTGGGAGAAAAAGCGTACTTGTCGAAATTCAACAGCCTGAAAATCGCCAGGAGAGTTCTTTGATGTTCAATGATGCCATAATTTGCCAGATTCTTCTCGGTCCATATGCGTTGTATTTGTGATTCGTGGGGTGGGGTATCTTGACTTGGGGTTTTCGTCAAGTAATTTTCGAGATAAATCGATAGGTGAGGCGCAAGAGGTAAGATTCGTGCAATTGCGTTTATCACAATAGGGTTTTGTTGTCCTAGGGCTTCTGCGGAAACCCATTTTGCGCAAGTGTCTGCGAAAACGGATTGGAATCGAGTAAAGAGTGGTATTGTGAGTTTGGGGTCGAGCGCGGCGGCGGCGAGAGATTCCAGGAATTTGGGGGAGGTTTGGAGGCGGATGACTTGGAGTATTTCTTCGGGCAAGTCGTCGAAGCTACTCGAGACTTCGAGGACAGCATTTTGCCCGTTTTCGCGAGAGTCGAGATCCATTTTGTGGTTGATCTTGAGTATCGCAGATGTTGATGCTCGATAAGGATTTTGGGAGGAAAAAGTTATCGAAGCTCACAATTTAATGTGGGTCCTTCCGGTGACCCACTTTATTACTTTTACTCTCTCTGAAATGCATACCGACAACACCAAAGTCTGAACATCCCCCAATCCATTCATCCTCACATAGTCCACCCACCACCTCCCACAATGTCTCTCTCATACCAACAAGCCGCACGAAGCTGCGCGCGTACCCTTCGCTCCTCCTCCACTATCCGAGCCTCAACCACATGTCTAGCACAGCGAAGGAATCCAGCACCTGCACGAAGATGGGCATCAACCGAGGCAGTTGCGAATCCAAAGATTTCCGGCATTGTGGACCAGATCAGTCAATTGACTTTGTTGGAGACTGCTGATTTAGTGGCAAGCTTAAAGGTACGGAAATCTGCCATGGGATGGTTCTAGGAGAAGGGGGAAATCAAGGAGTAAGGGTTCTGCTAATTCTTCATCCACCAGTCACGGCTCAACATTCCTGACATGCCAATGGGAGGCTTCGCTGCCGGTCCAGCAGCACCAGCCGCCGCCCCCGTCGAAGAAGAGGAAGCTGCACCAGCACAACAAGCAAAGACATTATTCAACCTCAAGCTAGAATCATTCGAGGCCGGGTCCAAACCAAAGATCATCAAGGAGATCAAGAGCATGTTGGGATTGAGTTTGGTCGACAGCAAGAAGTTCGTCGAGAGCGCGCCAAAACAGATGAAGGAGGGTGTGCCAAAGGAGGAGGCCGAGAAGATTGTTGCCGCCTTGAAGGCATTGGGTGGTGTGGTTACCATGGAGTAGGGCATTGGATGAGTTGGGTGTATGATTTGTTGGGAAGATCAAGTGTATCAATACTAGAGAGATGTGTACAAAATCTACTTCTCAACCCTGTTCTCATATTTTATCAATTGCCAGGGTAGGTTGAATTGGGTTTCCCCAAATTGAGGCTCAGTACTCATTGTTTATCATTTACAGCATTATTTTTTCTCTCCCTACACTCTTCCTGCTGGCAGTTCCTCTTGGAAGACTTTGCTATTGGGCTTTCGTCAAGGGTAAGTATCCGTCTTGGTCTTTGCTTATTCCAATGTCTGACCGATAATAAGAAACAGGTTCTGGCGATACTCAGTGAGAAACGCAAGCTCGACCATGCTCTGTATGTTATTCTCTCAACAGCATCCAATGGCAACACTTTTCCAAAGATCATGTGCTAGGCTGTGACTCAACTTTGGCGGTGACTTCCAACATATTTCCAACAACTCCTTTGTCCCAAGTGCCTCAATCCCACTTCCCACTTCGACATCATCAAACTGCAACAAGTTGTGCACCCAGTATCACAAACATCTATATCCTTTCTATCGCCGCCACCCATCATGACTTCCAAGCCAATCTACCTGGGGCATCTAACTTCATGGTTACGCTCCCTCAATACCCTTCATCTCCAAGCCTCCTATCTCAACTAACCTCGTAGTCAGCACAAAGATGTTCCAGAGCCATCTCTACTCCCGAGCATCACCCATGTATGCCTTGCGTTCATGAGCCCTTCCTTTTTCAACAATCCAGGGCCACCTACCCTTACAAACCTCGAGCCGTTCTTCACTGATATCCAATCTCGGCGAGCCAAGCTTGCGAAGGGTACTAAAATAATGTGGGCTTTGGGCGGCTGGGGTGATACAGAGGGATTTAGTGTTGCGGCGAGGAGTGAGGAGAGTCGTGCTCGCTTTGTGGAAAATGTCAAGGCGATGCTTGATGCTACCAATGTTGATGGTCAATCTGAAATGCTGAGTTTCGGGTGTGATGACTGATTTTTTGCAGGTATTGACTTGGATTGTGAATACCCTGGTTAATTATCAGCTACAGAAATTCATAACCCAAATGGCCATCAAGGGTTGACACCGCTGAACAGCGGCAACGGAGACGATTACAAACAAGAAGGAACGATAAATGCAGACAAAACATGGGAAATAGAAGCATACCCAAAATTGAGTTCCCAGCTTCGATCCACCCTGAGCCCAGACAAGATACTATCTACAACGATCCCAGGTCTACAACGCGATATGATGGCCTTCAGCTCCGCCAATATTGCCAAGATGGAACTTCACATGGATTTCTTCAACATCATGACCTACGACCTGATGAACCGCAGAGACACCGTTAAGAAACACTATGCTTGTATCGAGGACTCGATTTCTACAATTGAAACTTATATTGATGCTGGGATTCCAGCCGAGAAAGCGATTCTAGGCTTCGCATTCTACATAAAGTGATTTCAAGCCTTATCCCTCAAATCCCTCAAAAATATAGCCCCTATGAAAGTCACATCGGCGTTCCAACGGTGGAGATGGAAGATCCAGAAACAGGAAAGGATCTTTGAGTTTCCGGGGCTTTTGCTTGGTGTAAAAGTTCGCATGAGAAGATCGTTGCTTCTTGTGGGGAAAAGGTTGTGATTGGGGAGAAGGTTGCGAGTTCTTTTGAGAGGGCTATGGGTGGAGCAAAGTGGGTTGCGAGGTATGGAGGTTATTACTTCTTGGATGAGGAAAAGAACATCTTTTTGTCTTGGGAAAGTCCGGAGGGTATTGGGGAGAAGTACGAGGCGTTGATGAAGCTTTGGAAGTTGGGTGGGGTTTTTGCTTGGGAGTTAGGTGGTGACAAGGAGGAATGGAGACATTTGAAGGCACTTGATTGTTCGGTTGGGGATTGGGATTTTGGTGGGGAGATGGGCGTGAAGGACAGCTGATGATTTGGGGTATTGGGTTGTGTAATGCAAGCACCTACTTTAATACTTTACTTCGATTGCGTGGTTTTTGAACAAGAGCCAAGGAACGTCGGAGGGGTCGAGACTTGGCCGGGGTAACGGAACTCTAGGAGAGTATCTTTTATTGACATTGAGAAGAGTAAGAAAAAGACCAAGTACTGAACCTTAAAGAATACCAAGAATCACAAATTCCTCACATGTTTACCTGAATAAGGAAACACTACTCTGATCGAACTGTCAATCAAAAACATATAGCTAGGCATCGGTATTTGAGTTCTCGCGAGTAGGTTTTGTTACAGACAATGGGTCTGGGAAAATATACTCATCGCTTTGTGTCAAACGTTCTACTATTTGGGGAAAATCAAGAGAGAAGGGACAAAGCGCACGAAAAGTAGATAGAGTTCTATCTTTCAAGAGATAGTAAGTAAGAAGTAACCTTACCTAATTCATGCTACTTACTTAGGGACATCCAGCTTAATAAATGAGTTGAGTTGAGTTGAGTTGCATTTAGCCTCTTACTCTACTCAGCTCAAATTTTTTGAAGGCCTACTCTATCAGAGTATATACTTAAGAGTACAGTGAGTTGCGAGTTAAGCTTTCATTTGCCTGCTTTTTGCAATCCGAGCTTTTTTGATTTGTTAGATTTTCCCTCTTTTCTCTAGAAGACAGAAAATAAAAGTTGTCAAAAAGAGACAAGACCTAGCTAACAAGAAGCCCTATATCTACTTATCCCTTCTTCTTACTTTTTACTACTCTAACTTATATACTACAAGTACTATTTAAGGAATAGATAACGCCCCCTTTTCTTGATAAAAATGGAAAATGTTCACATTCCATGCCAAGCTTTAGAGGGCCTGCCAAGACCCTACAAAAAGAGAACAGAAAAATAATTGTCTGTTTCCTAACCGATTTCCCTGGACTGTGCACGCCCCCTCAACCATTTCACTAAATCACTTAAAATGTATATATTTCAACAACCACACATTAGATTCATATGTAATTAAGTAGGAAGATCAATGAAGGGTAGTTAATTATATATTAAGTACAAAAATCTATGCGCGAGCACAAAGAGGTAGCCTAATCTAGCATCTAGACCTAGTTTCCCGCAAAAGTAGGACTACCTCTTAAGGCTAGACCTTAACCTTGGGAACAACTATTCTACTTAGCTTTTCAGCATTTTTAGAAGCCTTTTTAGACCATTTCTTGACTTAAGGCACCCTTGGAGCAGCCTTTTTTGATATAACGTGTATAGACTTCTTCTACTTTGAGGCCTTGGGAGTTATAGTAGCTAGCTCCCTCTGAAGCTGCTTTCTAGCCCTCTTATTAGCTAATTCCTTAGCCTTTTTGTTCTTAAGAAGTGCCTTTGCCTTTCGTTTAACTCTCCTCTCTTCTTTTACTTCTTCTTCTTGTCTTAAAAGTTCTTCTTTCTCTTGCTAATTTACTCTAGCTTTTATAACCTACCCTGGGGAGTGTACTTCTACCCTCTTACTTTCTTCCCTACAAAGATTAAGTCTCTTTCCTTTCTTCCGTTTCTGGTTTTTAAGTATAATAGCTATCTTAAGTCCCTTATTTTCATGAGAAAGAACACTCACTTGACTTAAGAGAGTAAGAACTAAAGAGAAGACCTTGTTCGCTTTGAGTTTTGAGGGCGATTTCTTAAAGTCTAAGTAGGCTTGTCGAATTGCTTTTGAAGTAAAAGGTGTTTTTAAGCCTTTAGAAGTCGTACGAAGAGGCGAAGGAGGCTTTGTTACTTGGTCTATTATCTTTTAGCTAGCAATAGGCCAAATTCCCGGCTTTTGGAAAGCGTGTGTAATATTTCGCTCTGTAAAAGCCTTGTCCTACGCTGCCTTAAACATTGTATAGAAAAATCGCTTTAACATTAAGACTAGCTCTCGAGAAGTAGACATTAAATTGTCTAACTAGTTCGAGTAGAAGGCTAAGAGAGGACCGAATAGGCCAACGTCTAGAGGCTGTAACCGGTGGGTTGTATAAGGAGGAAGGATTATGATAATAATTCGGTGGCGATCTGCGAAGTCGATAAACTTTATATTAACATACGAGGAGTGGCCGTCTACAAGGAGGAGTCGGTAGGCCCTTAGAGACTTTAGTTTTATATGCTTTTTAAACACTTTTTCTAACTACTTAAGGCTAAAGTCGTTTAAGGACCAGCCTGTGACGAAACTTAATCTAACTAATAAAGGTATCGTTTCGCTAGTTAGTATATAGATAAAGCTAATAGACTATTGAGTTGTTTACTCGGAGGTAAACTCGTCACTTATACAAAGTTACTAAAGGTAAAAGGTATTAATAACTAAGTAAACTAAGTTAAGTACGAAGCTTCTATCTAATAGTAGATGTACTAGTCTTATATAGAACCTTTGTTTCCTGTGCTAGCTTGTTAGCCTAGTCGCCTTATTACTACTAGACTACTAGACCTGTTGCCTTGTCTAGCGAACTCTTATTACGTAATTATAACTAAAGGAAATCCTTAGATTGCTTAGCTAACCTAACCGATCCCTATTTGCTATAAGAGCTGTGATAGTACTTGACCTGTTAGAGCGCTGCCTAGTCTTTACTTATTATATACTAATACGTAATTTGTAATACTATCTCCTTCTTAGCCTAGCATGTTCCTACGCTTAAGTATAACCTAAGAAATATTATTAGAAGGCTAGCGGCCTTCTTCTTCTTTTAATATAAATACTCTCTATTCTATACGACGAACTAACTACGAAGCCCTTAGTAGAGTAATTAACTTATCTAGTAAGAAGATAGCCTTATATACCTGCTACAAAAACGCTAACAAGGAACACGAGTGTTTTAGTCCTAGAGATAAAAAGTTGTTAAGGTATAGTCGCTATACTACTATAAACAAGTCTTACGATGTTCGCGTTATTAATTAAATGCCTATAGCTAACGAGTAGGAGAGCGTTGATTCCTAGATTAAGTAATTAGATAATAAGAAGGAGAAGAGTTATGTGATTATAGCCGAGGCTATGGCTTATATCCGTCGGCTAAAGAAGTAAAAACGCTAACTCTACAAGAAGCGTTAAAGGATAATAGCTACTAGTCTTAACTCGCTTAACAAGTTAGATGCTACTAAAGAACTAGAAAGAAAAGGAAAAGAAGAGAAGAAGAGAGAGAAGAGAGAAGCTACAGCTAGCTCTCTAGCTACATCTACTTCCTCGGGCAATCCTAAGTCTACTTATACTAACACGTCCTCTTCTAACACTTCGCTAGAATTTAACTTAGATCTAGCTTTCTTTAAGGCTTTCTCTACTAACTACGAGATGTAGGC
>LLCD01000660.1:0-15944 GCA_001414355.1 Hymenoscyphus salicellus
GCGCAGTGCAGTCTTGGGTACGCACTGGTCTATAGCTAGCATATAAAATAGTACGCACATTTTCTTGCACCTCCCATATAATATACTCTTTTGGGCTCGAGACCTCCAACATTTATGTGCATACATGTATTCTTGGGTTTCCCTTACTACTAGTACTATACTACTTGTAAGTTACCACTTCCGGCCTTCTACTGACATGTGCACCAAATATGTGCACGGGTAATCTGCATATAGATTTTTAAAAAGTGAAGATATTTGAACACCCTTTGAGCCTGTACTCGTGCAGAAATCTCACATATCTCAAATAAACTATACGCGTGTCAAACCAACCCTTGATCCTGCATGCCTAGCTATATTGTTCTTTTGGTTTTACGTGCTGCTGGTTGTTGTCACCTGCACATAGTGTACACCTCGCACATTGCTTAAATAATGGTATACTAGAGACTGGAACAAGATGTAATAATAACTCGCAAAGACCTAGACAATCGTGTATAGTGTATGATCTCACAATCATAAGTGCGTGGTTTGCAATACGTGGGCGGTGTGCGATGTGCGAGGTTTGCAATGTGCGAGGTGTAGTTAGCATTTGCCAAATAGGTCGCATGTATGGTGGGACAAAAAGCCTAGAGAACCTCCTAGACGAGAAGAACCATTCTCCCCAAACAAACAGTTTTAACAAGCAGTAAACCAACAAGAGACAGTATAAGTTCCAGACGGTTTCTCATTTTCAACAACCGGAATAAATAAGAATTATCCAATCCAGTAATAAGTAACCTCCCCTCCAACACCCACCCATCCTCCCATGCCACCATCCTTCCCTAAACCATCCAAAAAGCCTCCTCTCCAGAATATAAGACCAATAAGTCCAGGGTCTCTTTGTAAACATAAAGGTGTAAACATCAAGACAATAAAAAAAGCAGCAAGCGACGACAACAAAAATATGCGACAGATCCAAAAATCCAATCCAACCAAACAAATGTAAATGCCAAAAAGATCGTACAAACATGTTTTTTCGCTCCGCTCATCCATCCAGTGGTTTTCCTTTCTAAAAACCAAATAGAGACCGCGCTCCAGGTTTCTCGTACAAGACAGATAAAAGAAAACCCACACCTCTCCCATGATAGCCGAGCAAAATGAAGCTCAAGACGAAGAAATCGCTTAAAAGACAAATCCCATGAGACGGTTCGCAACATCCGAAGTATAATCCGCAGTCGCACCAGCAGCAAGACTCAAATCTCCACCGGCGGTATAACTGTTATCACCAGAGTTATAACGTCTAGCACTCCAGTAGACCTGTTGAGAGGGAGTAGCACCCTGCTTTGCAGCCGTCTCGATACCTTGCTTGAGACCGGATCCGGATGCAGTTCCTGCTGTGCCATCGTGGATCATACCGACGATCTTGTCCTTGGGGCATGCGGCTGTGCCGACGTGAGCGCAGTCGTTGGGTCCGTTGTGATCTTGCATGATGCCTAATAGATTGTCAGTGTTGCCATTTCTATAATTTTTCTCAAGATAACTTAGAAAGGGAAAAAAATACGCACCTGGGTTGGTGACACCGTTAGCGGTTGCGCCGACACGGACACAGCCGTGGGACTCTTGGACGATGACTGCGAGGATGAAGCGGCTGTCTACACCGGTGGTCTTGGACTCGGAGAGGATGCCGTCGTGGATGGCCTGGATCTCCTCGGGGGTGTTTTGTTTGATGCCGCTTGTGCATCCCTTTCCGAGACCATCTTTGTTCAAGTTCCAGCTGGGGGATTGTTAGTTGTGATTTTGGACAGTGGAAGAAGGGTACGAACAGAGTGTCGAAGGAGAGCCACTGCTCAACCTTTGGCCAGGAGCTTCCATCTCCCGAGTAATGTTGTTTGGTGCCGGTAGGACCACTGGTAGAACCACCACCTCCAGAAGTGGGAGGGGAAGTTTCAGTTGGAGGAGTAGTGGGCTTGGTAGAAGTGGATGGTTTGACAATGATGGTGGTAGGGTCGATGTTTGGGTGGTCAGTAGTGATTGGCTTCTTGATTTGAGTAGTTGTCGAAGTGATGGAAGTGACCTTAGGAGTAGCGACTGGAATTACTGCTGTGGCGACGGGAGTAGCCTCGTTATCCCAAGATCCGTCATCGTATTGAGTTGCTGGGTGGCTGTAGGGTGAAGTCAGCTTCTTGCTTTTTCGGAAAATCTCAGGATGAAACCACGACTAGTGGAGTAAGCGAAAAAGCAGAGAAAACATTTACTTACTACTTTCCATCATCATAAGCGACTGGAGCAGCGAAAACATTGCCAGCGAGGGCGAGAACTGCCAAGAAAGCAACAGCGGAAGGCATGTTTAGCAATATTTTCAACAAAGTTTTGAAAGATTGAATTGGAATAGCTGAAGAGTTTGAAATGAATGTAGTGAGTGTTCAAAAAAAGAATGTGGTAAAGAAAGAAAAGACTGTGAGGGAAAAAGGAATGTGGTTGATGAAGCTGCTGTTTGTACTGTTGGAAAGAACTTGCCTTATGGCAGAGAGCTGCCGTTATATATTTCTCTGCATAGGAGTCCCTAATCCTCCCCCGAGTTAAATTTGTTTGAAATTGCGTTACGCCAAATAGTGAATGTAGCCACAGAAGGAGCAGGATCACAAAGATATTCCAATCCTGGCCTCTGATGGACTAGCCACCTTCACGGTAATGACCATTTGGAGCAAGGGATGCGGTTCGGCCGTGTAGCCGAAGCCTCTTACTTGAAATTTTAAACTTGACAGACAGCAGGCGGGGAAACTTGTTTCAAGGTGATGCTGGGGGAGGATGCACTTGCATGGGAGGGGGTTAAGGTTTTACGAGATAGGCAATGAAGGATGTGATTGACGTCTCGTTCTATGTGCAGAATGAAATGGAAGATGAGATGAACGCAGGGGAGGGAGTTCGCTGGGCCCAATAAGGCTGGTGGGCTGTGACCTATTTTTGCTCGTACCGAGCTTGCCCAATCAAGCCAAACTCCGCGCTGAATCCCAGATGATTATTTTGCGTAGACCGCCCGATCTGGACCTCGAAAACCCCGTATTGAAATAGACAGCTAGAAAGGAACAGACAGTACTTCATAAAACTAACGTGATGGCAAATTCGAGTTGCGAACTCCTGGGATGAAAGCGAAATGAGTCTTTGGTGAGAAAGTGCTCAATTGGTCCGGCACTTGCCTAGCTCACCTCACGCGGCTCTGTGTACCTTTCTGCAGGGTGATCATCAGCTGAATGCAGCCGCTGGAAACATTTAAATGTGATGTGACTTGATAACTCACAGGTAAGGCGACGAAGGATGAGAGGCTTTTGTCCTGTTTGGAAGTAAAACAAAACCACACCTCCTCACCCTCCGATAAAAATCGTCAAACACGATGCAATTCGATTTGAACAGGAGATTCAAGCTTTGGGAGTAACGTGTGATGTTCCCTACGGAATACAAAGCGGGGAATTTCTCGTCGTCGCGTCGAGGCCGAGAGAAGGATTTAGGATCACAAGAACTTCCCCATTCAGGATCCCTGAGGCTTAGCCTAGGGTGCCATCGATCGTAAAGTCCCACATAATATCTGTAATTAACTATTCGTCAACCCTGGATCCCCCAAATGTTCCACTTGCCATGTGAGCCCTGGGGAGAAGAAGGCTGTTGCCGTCGCACTGTCGTAACTTTATTCCAATCGAGCAAGGGAATCAATTGACTGGAATCAAATGACTGGCGATGGCAATGTTCCAATATCGTGGAGACCACCAGAGTTAATCGTTCGTTGGGGTTGAAAAGAAGGAGTAACCAGCTCACGAAATCAACGCTGAGATTTTATGTTGTATTGATGTGAAGTTGTTGGTGTTGACGATGAGCCGGGCCGCAGAAGGAATCGGAGATGCCCTTGGAATCCCTGAACTTGCAGTTTGCTTATTGCGTAAAATGCGGAGTGTCAGTTGATATTTTCAATCGCATTGAAGATGTACCAAGATGCTTTCTCGTAGTTTGGTCCTGGATGAAAGAGATTGGGAAATTGAAATTCAAAAGGCAAAACAAATGGCTGTGTAAGGTGCAATGTCGGTCCCCGAAACATGAGGATGAGAAGTCACGGCAGGAAATGCTAGGAACGTTCAAACATAGGGAGTTCCTGAAGTTCAATAAAAAAAAGTCATCCCGCTGATACCAAGGCAGATTCCCGCCCATTGGCCCTTCAACTCCATTCATATACATCCTGCGATACCTATTTTTACCCACCCTAAATCAGAAAATCATTTGAGTTGCCTCGCACGTCTACGCATAAAGCTTCTTCTCATAACTCTCCATATTTACACCTCCCTCCAACTGCGCACTTGCGGTTCTCAATTCGAAACGCGTGGTGCCGTTTGCAACCGACTCGTGGAGTTGAGCTAAGCTCTTTTGTCCGCAGTCTTGAAGAGAATGCTTCAAACCGGCTGCGAGGTAGGGAACGAACTTGGTGACAGACCCGCGGTGGGCGACAGCCCCAGACACGCCTTGGGCAACGAGGACGCTATCACCTTCGGAGAAATAACGGGCAGTTCCCGCGTTGCTCTTTTGGCTGTCTTTGGCACCAGAACCAGCTTTTTTATCTTGCATGGCATCGATACTGCCCATACCACGGTAAGCCTTGACCAGCTTGCCCTCGCGACTGACGAAAGATGTGCCAGGAGACTCGGTGGTACCAGCAAGGAGACCACCCATCATGATGGTAGTAGCTCCAAGTGCAAGACCCTTGACAATATGTCCAACGTTTTGAATACCACCATCAGCCATACAGGGAACACCAAATCTTGCAGCAAAAGCACTGACATTGTAGACGGCAGCTGCTTGTGGCCGACCAACGGCCATGACCTCTTGTGTGATGCAAGCACTTCCACTGCCCATTCCAATTCGGAGACCATCGACACCGGCAACAATGAGGGAAGCAGCTTGCTCCCGGGTAACAACATTGCCTCCAATGACATCCAAACCAGGATACTTCTCCTTCACGTACTTAACCATCTCGATCTGGTACATGCTGTTTCCTTGACTACTATCCAAGATGACAATGTCCAAACCAGCGTCAACCAACTTTTGAAGACGAATCTTATCCTCTGGTCGAGTACCGATTGCAGCAGCGCAGATGAGTTGCTTGGAGTCAGGGAGTTTGGATGCAAGAGGGAAATGGAGATTTTTGGTCAGATCAGATCGCGAGATCATAGACACAAGGTTGCCTTTGGAGTCAACGATTGGAAGCTTTCCCTTCTTGGACTTGGCAAGAATTGCGTTGGCTTCGACCAAATCTGTGCCGTGGGCAGCAGTTATGAGGTCGGTGACCATGACAGCAGAGACGGGGCTATCATCGTTGTCCTCGAATTGGATATCTCGGTTGGTGACGATGCCGATGAGCTTGGATCCCAATGTCCCATTTTCTGTAAAGTACATGTTAGCTTCAATTGTACCGTCTTGAAGTGTAGGACATTGTGTGCATGGTGAGTTTCTGATCATAAAGAGCATAGAATGTTTCCCCATGACCTTGCGGTCAATACGGATGAACGAAAGTTATTTGTAAATTTTGCTAATCATAGAAATTTTGTTTGTTGAGAAGAATTGAGATTGGCTTACCAGTGACAGGGAATCCACCAAAGCCCCATTTCTCTTTCAGGGCCTTGACCTCACCAACAGTAGTATCGCGGTTCAAGACGACGGGGTCCAAGATGAAACCATTTTCGAATCGCTTGACTTTCTGGACCATTTCTGCCTGTGCATCGGGCGAACAGTTGTGATGGATAACACCGAGGCCACCTTGAAGCGCAATGTGAACGGCCATTTCGTGTTCGGTGACAGTGTCCATGGGAGAAGAGACAAAGGGCGTCTTGAGGGTAATGCGCTTGGTAACTGGCGAGTCTAAAACGACCTCATGGGCACCAAAACCAATGTAACCTGGAAGGATGAGGAAATCATTGTAGGTGAGACCACCGTGGACTTTGGAATCCAGGAGAGAGGTGACATCGAGGCCATCCTTCTCCTTGTAGCTGTCGAGGATTGAGAGAGCCTTGGTGGGGTCGAGTAGCTCGCCACCAAAGAACTCGGCGGCGGATTTGACACCGTTTGTGTGAGGCATCTCGTGGACCGGGAACTGGCAGATATAAAGAACCTGTAGAAGAAGAAGACAATGGCGAGGAGGCAACGAAGAAGGAAGGAGTGGGCGGGGTGGAAGGTCGAGGTTGATTTGACGGTCTTCCTTCCCCCAAAAGAAGGAAGACAATCAAAGACTTTTGGAAGCCGCAAAACTTTTTAAGCTGTGGGGCAGACGACAGATGACGCTAGCGGATCAATGTCGGGCCGACTGACAGATTGTGGGTCCCGGTATCGGAGCGAGACTCGGAGCATCAGCTCCGACTCCGAGTATCAACAACTTCTATCAACAATAACAACGTCGTCATTGAGAGGACTTTGGTAGGGAAATGGCCCTTATTTCTCTTAATTAAATAGCACATCTTGGTAGTCAGTAACAGCGCAGAACTCTAGTCTCCTACAAGGAGGAACCCTCTACTTCTGATTGATATCCTGACTCTCTGACGATTGTGCTGGCAGTCGAACCGTTGGCTGCCCGGCCAACCTTAAGGGTGTTTTTCCTCTTTGAGTAGGCTGCTCTTCCCCTCCTCCGTAGGTATTTGCAGCCCAACCCGGAAACTTCAGATTGCAAAGTCATCATAATAATTCTCCGTCGATGCCCTGTGCAGTTCATGGCTAGTATTCCTCACTACGCCTTCATCGTCATCCCCTCTTCTCACTTCTTCTTGCGCTGTGCGCTCTATTTTGGTTCACGATAATATCAACAAGCCGAAGAAAAAACACCACTCCCGCGTCATTGCACGACATTCGCAACCAGCACAATAGCATCAGAAGGGTCTTGGTCTTGTGCGACCAGATGATGTGACGGGTTCGACGGGAGGTACCAAGTACAAGTACACATTGCGAGTCCGGTATTGTAGAGGTATTGCTTTGCGGATGATCCGTTCGTGAGAATCACATTTGACATTGTCACTCCGAGCTCCAACTTCGTCCTCATTGGCGCCGACGCCACTATGTCGTACCGATCCCCTCTCCGACAAACACAAAACATCGACTACAATTCACTCTCCCCCACCAAGCGCCAACCGTCCAACGCGTCGACTGTCTCCACCGCATATTCCAACTCCTCTGGTGGCATTTTTGAGCTCAGTCGGACCAGCACTCTATCATCAACAACTTCCTCGGGTTACGGATACGGACACAAAAGAGGGATCAGTGAGGCAACAGGCATGCGGGCAGGTACACGATCTCCCGGCATCGAGAATAGACTCGACCGGGCCAACCCACCATCGAACCCAGAGAGTCCTTATAAGAGTGCGCGACAATCCCTTCGTCCACTGCCTCAACCACCAGCTTCCACTCCGCCAGTTCGAACTGGCAGCCCAGGATATAGTCATTTGCGCGGCCAGAGCGTTGACACCCCGAAATCGCCATACGATGACTACCACTCCAACTCTCCAACGGCTGCGCCAGCGCCTGCTATCCGACCTAATTCTCTGATGTTGAGTCGGGCCGACTCGGGCCGCTCAAGGGGATCCGGACGAGGTCCAACAATGCAACATGCCCATAGCCCTCTGAATGCCCCCGATCTCCAAAGCCTGCAAAGATCAAGTACCAGCCAGCTACGCACGTTGTCTAAATTTGCCGAAAATGGGGCGTCTGAGGGTTTCAATATCACGTCTCCCGCGCAAGAAGTCGTAGGACTGCACGGCAGAAGGAAGCTGCAGAGAAGCGGGACTGTTAGAGCAGACCAGAATTCTGTCACGGCCAATAGAGGCGGTGGTTATAGCTGGGAAGGGCGGAATTGGATGGACAAACAGCGACAATTTCTACAAGCCTACGAATACTTGTGCCACATCGGGGAAGCCAAAGAATGGATGGAGGATATTTTAAAGCGACAAATACCGCCCATTGTACAACTCGAAGAAGCTCTCAGAGATGGAGTCACATTGGCAGAATTGGTTGATTCTCTTTACCCTGAGCGCCGACTTCGCATATTCCGCAGCCCCAAATTGCAATTTCGACATTCCGATAACATAGCTATCTTTTTCCGCTTTCTTGCAGAAGTAGAATTGCCCGATCTCTTCCGTTTCGAACTCATCGATTTATACGAGAAGAAGAACATTCCGAAGGTTATTTATTGTATCCACGCCCTGAGTTGGCTTTTGTTCAGGAAAGGGATCGTCGATTTTAGAATTGGAAATTTGGTTGGACAATTGGAATTCGAACACCATGAGTTGGAGGCTATGCAAAAAGGATTGGATAAGGCTGGTGTCAGTATGCCTAGCTTTGGAAATATGGGCGCAGACTTTGGAGTGGAACCAACCCCCGAGCCTGAACCTGAACCCGAACCAGTGGAGAGCGAAGAGGATCGCATTGATCGGGAGCTAGGAGAAAACGAATTCGCAATTGTGGACCTTCAAGCACAAATTCGAGGGTCATCCGCACGCATGCGATGTACCCATATAATGCAAGGACTATGGGACTCGGAAGAAATGTTGGTAGACCTGCAGTCTAGGATACGGGGCGACTTCTCTCGGCAAATCGCTGAATATCGACTTAACATGAGGAGATTTGCAGTTAATTTACAAAGTGGTGCCCGAGGATTCTTGGTTCGCCAGCGCCAATATGATCAAGAATCCTTCTGGCAGAGTAGGGAAGGGGACGTTCTGATGCTTCAAAATCTAGTGCGGGGCAACAAAGCCCGCGAAGAGGTACGCACGACGAAATCTCTCCTGCGTAGAGAAGAATTAGGAATCTGCGAGTTACAAGCAAGCATTCGAGGTTTCTTGTCCAGAAGTACGATGGCAGCTCAAAAGGAGGAGACGCACAACTCGTCCGGTCCGGTGAAAGAGTTGCAAGCTGCCGTTAGAGGGATGCTTCTTCGAAAACTTGTGGCTGATGACCACGAAGAACTGTGGCGAGAAGAAGATTCCATTAGTGCGATTCAGGCTTTCTCACGAGCCATGCTGACTAGAAATCAGATGTCGAGGCAGAGACATGAACTCGAGGCTTCTTCGCCAATCTGGACGAGCCTCCAAGCTGTGATTCGAGGAAACGAAGTGCGGCTGGAAGTTCAATCAACAAAGGAGGAATTAAATGAACACAAAGTAGCGATCGCAGCATTGCAGTCATTCATTCGGGCTGCCGCTGTCCGACAAGGCGTGGCCGATACTTTATCAGAATTGCATCAATCCGAAGATTCATTACAGGAAGTCCAGAACAACATCCGTGGGATGCTATTAAGACAGAAGATTGCCGCTGATCACGATTCACTGGTCTCCCAAACACCTCAGATCACTCAACTCCAAGCTCTTGCTCGAGGATGCCTACAACGACAAAAGATTGGTGCCCTACTGGATGAGCTGGATTGCCACACTGAGATGATTGTTGAACTACAAGCTTTCTCCCGTGCTGTCCTCCTCCGAAATGATGTTGGAAATGTACTTGCCGAACTTGACTCTGAGGAAGAATCTGTCATCGCCATTCAAGCTGCCGCGAAAGCATGTTTGGTGAGAGCAAAGTTTGCAGAAAAGAAGCGTTATTTCAAGGAGAATATGGAGAAGGTTGTCAAACTTCAGAGCTTTGTTCGTGGCCGATTACAAGGAGAAGCATACAAGAGTCTCACCACCGGCAAAAACCCACCTGTGAATACAGTCAAGAACTTTGTACACTTGCTCAACGATAGTGACTTTGATTTCAACGAAGAAATTGAATTTGAGCGAATGCGCAAAACTGTTGTTCAACAAGTACGTCAAAATGAAATGGCGGAGCAATACATTGATCAACTCGATATCAAAATTGCTCTTCTTGTCAAGAATAAAATCACCCTCGATGAAGTTGTTAAGCACCAAAGGAATTGGGGTGGTCACTCAGGTAATCTTTTGGTCAACACATCCATGGGCTCGGGAAACCAATTCGATCTGAAAGCCTTAAATAAAAATTCCCGCAAAAAGCTCGAGTCTTACCAACAATTGTTCTTTACCCTTCAAACTCAACCTCAGTACCTTGCTCGATATTTCAAAAGGATCCGAGAGCAGGGAACCGCTGAGAAGGACTGCAAGCAGATCGAGACATTGATGATGAGATTGTTCGGATACGCCCAAAAGCGACGTGAAGAATACTACTTATTGAAGCTGATTGCCAGATCAGTAAGGGAGGAGGTAGAAGGCGTTACATCCCTCCAGGAATATACAAGGGGCAACTTCTTTTGGTGCAAACTCCTCGCAAACTATACCCGTTCACCAAGGGACCGCAAATATCTCAAAGAGCTTCTGGGGCCGCTCATTCAAACCAACATCATCGAGGACCCTGCCCTAGACCTGGAGAGCGACCCAATGCAGATCTATCGTTCTGCGATTAACAATGAAGAGCTCAGAACTGGGAGACCTAGTCAACGACCTCTTGATATTCCTCGAGAGGTCGCCATCAAGGACCCGGAGACCCGAGATATGTTCATTGATCATTTGCGAGACCTTCGAGAAATTTCTGATCAATTCCTTCTTGCTCTGCACGGCTTGTTACACAAAATGCCCTTCGGGATTCGCTTTATTTGTGAACAAACTTTCGATGCCTTATGTCAACAGTTTCCTCGTGAACCCCAAGAACGCCTCTTACAATTGGTCGGCAATTGGCTGTGGAAATTTTACCTACAGCCGGCCCTTACCTCGCCTGAATCAATGGGGATTGTTGAGAAGCAACTTACACCGCTTCAAAAGAGGAATTTGGGTGAAGTTGCAAAGGTGCTTGGACAAGTTGCATCTGGACGCTTGTTTGGCGGCGAGAACATATACTTGCAACCATTGAACGCCTACGTCGGTGATGCCATCGAACGAATCCGCCTCATTTTCTCAAACATAATTTCCGTTCCCGATGCAGAGAGCACTTTCGACATTGACGAGTTCAATGATTTGTACGCCAAGGTGAAACCAACTCTGTACATCAAGATGGCAGACATTTTCCAGATCCACAATCTTGTTTCAGCAGATTTACCACACATCTGCCCTAACCGAGACGATATGCTTCGCGAAATGGTCCAGGAACTCGGTAGCGCAAAAGTTAACGAAACAGAGATGCTGGGAGTCGCCTCGGGCGAAATACAAATGACCTTGAACCCCAAATTGCATGATATTGAAGACCCCGAAGCGGAAGTGAAGGCACTCTTCATGGAGACGAAGAGATGCATTCTGTACATCATCCGGGTACAATCTGGTCCAAATCTCATGGAAATCTTAGTCCGTCCCATCACCCGAGAGGATGACCAAAAGTGGCACTCTCTACTTCGTGAAGAATTCTCTTCGGATAGCAAAACTCGCGGTGCTTACTCCGATGCAAACACTTTAGTTGATATCAAATCCATGTCTTACAAGGAGTTGAAGCGTACAGCATTAGAAAATATCATGCGACTGGAGCAATTCGGCCGTATTTCAAGGCACAACTACTACCAAGACATTCTCAATGCCATTGCTCTAGATATTCGCACAAAGAGTCGAAGACGTGTGCAACGTCAACGTGAGTTGGAAGGTGTGCGACTCACTCTTGGTAATTTGAGTGAGAAGGCCGAATGGCTGGAATCTCAGAGAAAGAGTTACGACAATTATATTGAGCAGGCCATGATGACTCTCCAGAAGAAAGGGTAAGTTCCACTCCCGTTCACAAGATAAATTGACACTAACAATTCTTTTCAGCAAAAAACGTTTCCTTATGCCCTTTTCAAAACAATACAACCACGAGCGCGAACTGGAGCGCTCTGGTCGCAAACCCAAGTTCGGATCATTCAAATACTCAGCACGTACGCTTTCTGAAAAGGGTGTGCTCGTTTCCTGGAGAGGCACTCAAGACCGGGAATGGGAAAAGATCAACCTCACGATTTCCTGCGATGAAGTTGGCGTCTTCTTTATCGAAGGCAGTAAAGGCAGTATCCAGATTCCCGGTGCAAGTGCTCAAGTCCCAATGGACAGTCTTTTGGCTGCTCAATTCGCCAACCATCAGTATATGGATTTGTTTGAAGGGGGGATGAGACTTAATGTTAATTTGTTCTTGCATTTGCTGTACAAGAAGTTCTATCGAACAGATGGATGAGGTGGCGTGGAATGGCGAGGACGAT
This sequence comes from Hymenoscyphus salicellus, assembly GCA_001414355.1. Lineage (NCBI taxonomy): Eukaryota > Fungi > Ascomycota > Leotiomycetes > Helotiales > Helotiaceae > Hymenoscyphus > Hymenoscyphus salicellus. The sequence continues at coordinate 12,152 of LLCD01000660.1, forward strand.
GAATGTAGGATGAAAGATGGGATGGCGCTTGTTCTTGTTATTGAGAGGACAATTTTTCGCATGACAGCATTGTTTTATGGCGTCCTAGGGGGATAAGAAGAGATGTAGCCCAAGGGCGACCGAGGGTTTGGCTTCCTGGTATATTGTTTTGTACATACATTTCCAATTCAGGATGGGACTGGGCGCGGTAGGACGGAAAGATATGACTAAAATTCACGATGAATAAATACCTTTTTAATGAATTCTCCATGTTTTGCATGGGATGGTTTCAGTTTCTTTTCCTCGTTCTTTCTTTTCAGTTGAGTGTTCTTGTTGCTGACATTATTGGCAGGAGCGACCAAGGTCTGCAAGGTACCATCTCTAGTACGAGGAAGGTGCGAGGGTGTTCCTCCACAATATCCTAGATTTGTCTTGCCAAGTTCAAGAACTCGTAGCCATCTCGAACAACCAAATGGATGGTCATTCGCACCTTCTATTACAGCATCTCTCAGAGATTTCTCTTCGCAACCCAAGAAACATACCCAACTTTCCACTTTGCACACTCCTTGCTCAGTCAGGCCCTCTAGTAGCCATGAACACTCGCTTTCACCTTCTCATCCTGCATCTTCTTTTGGTCCAGACCTTCGCACATGTCCTCAACAATCGCGACGACCCGCAAACGCCGCCATTGCCCACTTCACCTCCCACCGTGCCAACCGCACAACTGAAGGATAACCCTTCTTGTCTCATTCTCGGGGAAGCACTCGCAATATGCGGATCCCTCACAACCAATTTCAAAGACCTCGATCCTAGTTCTCAAGCGCAATGTCTTTGCTACTCGAGTACGGCCTGGGCACCATCCCTCTTCGATTCGGCTGTTAAATCCTGTGCTGCTTTTGCTTCCGAGAGCGCAACTTCGGCATACTCCGCACTTGCCAACATCGAGAACTTTTGTACGAGCATTGGGGATGTTGCGAGACCAGCGAGTAATACTGCTATTACCACATCGGTAATCCCCACGATTGCTGTACCTTCAGCATGTAGCGTCATGACATCAATGGAGAGTGTTTGTGCCATGTACTCCCCGGGATTCGCGACAATGGATAATGTTGGACGGGCTAAGTGTCTCTGTTATCCCACCGTTAGTTCTTGGGCACCGACGGCTTTTGACGATGCGGTGGATTCTTGTAATAAAGTTGCTAAGACTGCGGCGCCTGAGATTTTTGCAACTGCTTCTACGTTGGAGGGGTTTTGTGCGGGGATGGGGGATGTTATACATGGACTTTCTGGGTCTGCTACCGCTGGCCCTCCTCCCTCGAACAGCTCACTCGCCTCGACAACTGTCGGGCAATTATCTCTAACAGACGGAAACGCAACCCCAACAACGAGTATCGACCCCTCAATCCTCAGCGAAATAACAGTCATCCCCGTTCCAATCGCCACACCCAGTCTCACATCCCCCTCGTCGACCACAACAACTCCTTCCTCAAGCCATACGACGATCTCAACACCAACTCATACGCCGACGAGTAGTAAACAGCAGCAGAATCTATCGACGGCCGCGGCGAACCATATGATTACTCAGGTGCCCAAGATTGAGGTTATTGTTGTTAGTCTTGTTTGTGCTAGTGTGATGTTTTTTTTATGCTAGCGGTGCTTCTTGGCGGGCATTTCTTTAGGCTCGTCCAGGGGCTATAGATATTATTGGAATATATGGTAGGGAAGTTTGTTTATTTGGTGGTTTTTTTGGCAATGGGCGGCTGGGCTCGTAAGACTTGATGGATTTTTGGGAGTATGAGTTTTATTTTCTGGTTTTTTGGCGGTCTTGAGGTGGGGCAATTGTTTGATGGTGGGCTGTATTTCGTAGGAGCTTTTATATGCTGTGTTTGAGGAAATCAAGAGTTGGTGTTGTGTATTTGACCACCTGTGTGTGCTTGGGGTGCTGCTCTTATCGATGTATTGATCGCGCAAGAATCGTATCTCTTTGGGTACGCACGCTGAAGCTGGAGGGTATAACTATCAATTACTGTTAATTTAATAAGTCTGTTGGTGTCCGCTTTGGCTTTCCGATGAGGGTAGGTAAGTAAGTGAGGAGATCTTGGGTGTTTGAGATTTGAAGGGGCTTTGTTGTTTACTTTTCAGTACTTTTCTCTCTTGTCGTGCGAGAGATTTTTAGAGAGCTATACTGTTGGTTGATAAGACTTGAACAGCCGAGAAACTAAGTTGCCAATATCTCGAACACATTAATATTCTAGATTATTTCATACAATACTAAATACAGTTAGGATCCTAGAGAAATGACGATATCTTTCCTTCGCTTAACATGAATGCCAGATTTGTGCTGTACAACGACGCAAGAATATACTCACTCTACTATGACAAGAAACAATAAAGGAGAAGTCTAGAGGTTTTGAGAATAATCCAATCTGCAATCTTCTTTATTCGAGTACACCCCCCATCGTTCCGATTCTCTAAACAAAGAATACAATATTCTATAACAAAGATGGTCCTCTCCAGGATCCCTAGCTCTCCTAATCTGTGAACCCTCTAACCTATCTTCTTCCACACACCAAACCCGTTCTACAAAAATGGGTCCATCAAAAGAGATAACAGGCTGGGTGTGGGTCCGCTGTGGTATATCCCCATCCCCCTTTCCACCCCTCCTCTCTCTTCCCTACCATTCTCTTCGCCGCTCCATAATTTCTCACCAACCGACCCCAAGTCAGCAACTGGCAAAAGCCCCACACAAACGCTCTAAAAAGACCCCAAACAGAGTCCCCAGTCCTCAAATACCAAGACTCAGAATGTCCATCCCCCAGAACACCTCTCACAATTTCCTAGCGCTGTTAGACATTGGAAAAATACACGGGTCCGCTTTGACGCCGATTACGGGGGTGAAGTACTCTGCGTGGTAAATGGGAGTGGGCAGGAGGAGATTTATAAGAATTGTCATCGTTATAATAGGAGGGGGACGTGTGAGTTAGGTAGAGTAGTACTACTTCCCAAAACGAAGTAATTATTTCGAATCTCTAGTCTGTAGTTGCAAAATAACACCAAAGAACCCAATGAGTAAACACCGGCTCTTCACAATTTCCATACCATGAAGGAATCAAACAAGGAAAGTAAAATCAAAGCACCAAACAAACTAAAGCCAAACGATGTGTCTAACAAAATTCTTAAGCGAGACACCATCACCACCCCAAAGACCCAAGTTAAGAGGAACCACCACACCCCTTTACCCCTCTTCACCTAACACTTTCAGCTCAACTCACCAAACATTATAACTCACATCAAAAGCAAGACACCCACCCAGTTTGGGGGAGAAAAGACATTTTTTTTATTGCACTGTGCCAAGAGAGAGTAAACAAGGGTATCTTCAAAAACATACAAAATCAAACTCGCTTCTTCCCTTTCCACACACTCTCACTTCCTTAAACCTTCACCGTCCTCCTACTCTCCCTTAATACTCATCCTTGATCTTGCTTCCCCCTTCTCAAATATTAAAATCATTGTCCTTGCCATTCCATTTTCCATCTACGTACTCCCCACATGCATTCGCCTTTGCCATTCCTTGTTTCCTGCCCTTGTACTGGGGTATATTGCTCCTCGACAAATGAAAAGAACAATCGAAACAATATTAACTAAAAACAAGAACAAAAAGCAGAGAGGTCAAAAAAACTCAAAAACAAAGTATGCTAAATCAGAAAACGCCTCCTAACTTCCAAACTTTTCCTCACATCTCCTTTTCCTTCAACCTTCCCCAGCCATCATACCTTCTTTCCGTTCCGTTTTCTCTCACTCCTCACACCCTATC
>LLCD01000661.1:0-15944 GCA_001414355.1 Hymenoscyphus salicellus
TATATATACAACTTTACAATAGCCATTGCCGCATCCGTTTACCGTGAAAAAATCTTCCTGCCGGCATGCCCGACGGGCATACCAATATCTCATAAGTGGCTTGATATAACAGATATCACCGTACCTATCAACAAGGGGCATAGGAAGGAGTCAATTACAGATGTGGAAATTCGTGGTATTCTCTATAATAAGAAGAGTGGAATGCATGTAAGGTGTGTGGCTGTAATTGCAGCTTAAGGAATGTATACTATCCCCCCCCCCCCCTGAATAATCGTAGGTCCAGGGTGTGCGACAAGGATTTCAAGATGAAAGTAACCAGGGTTCTTAACTAATCATTTACTCCACAGAAGGTTCTCGATACTGTAACTTTCTAACTATATTACGAGAAAATACTGTAACTATGTACCTATTTTTTGAATAGTAAAATGGCAGAGAGCAGTACAGCGCTCTTACTACTCGGGACGATCGACTTCGAATCTAAACAGCCCTCTAGTTTAATATTTATTCTATATGCTTAGATTAAGGAGAAACTTTATGTTACTGAGCGTTAAATCAACTACGCCCGCTACCATCCACTTACACTACAAAAGTCAAAAGCAGGCGCTAAGCCTATCCTTCGGACACCTCAACGAGCAGCTCTTAAGCGCTGGCTCCAGCTCTCCCCCTCTCGCCGTCGAATACCTTTTAGGCATATTCCACACCATACAGCAGATCTAGGACTACAAGGAGCAGGAGAGAAGGCAGTAAAGACGGCATTTAATCTTCTTAGATATTATCGACGGACTTCAAAGAAGAAGGGCTACTCTAAGGATCCACGAGTATGCTGTGAACGCCTTAAGTTTACAAAAGAAGGAATTACTTAGACTAGAGAACGCCTAAGTAGCTAGATGTTTACAGATGAGGTTTAGGCTATGAGAGGAGGGCATATAACTGTAACGATTCTCAAAACAACTAACAAAGGTGACTAAGTATCGTGGGCTGGGATGCAGGATGAGGTAAGAATGCGCGGGGTGTTTACTTGGAAGTAAACTCGTTACTTGTATCAAAGATGTCAAACAAGATGATATGATTGATAAACTAAGTTGAGCACGAAGCTCCTATCTAGATGGCAGACGTGCTAGTATATATAGAACCTTCGTTCCCCTGGATCATACAGATCACCGTAATCCATATGATCCTGCTCACGCTGGCTCACTTGATCCATCATGATCAATGTAAGTCACGTAATACTAATCCTAAGAAATCCTTAGATCGCTTAGCTAACCTAACCGATCCTTATAACTATAAGAGTATATAATAGTGTTTAACCTGTCAGGACGCCGCCTGGTTTTCACTTATCACATGCTCGCACGTGATTCGTAACAATAACATCATACGTAACTGTTAAAGAGGACGGATCTAATCGATATTAGCCACAGAATATATAGTACAAGTACTTAAAAGCGCCTGCCTAGATGTTTCATAGGTTAATCGTTAAAGGGAGAAAAGGACCTGCCTGTTTTTAGGAGAAGAAATAAGAGAATATTAACTCTATAATATATGATTCTCATATTCTTATAGGAGTCTAGACATTTTTCGACTTAAATCCTAGGCTTATATTTATGTAAGATAATACTCCTGCTCATAGGTTACAACTTACAGTAAGGAGCCTTTAACAAAGGGGTATTATTTATATAAAGTAGCCTTCTTATTCCCCGGATTTAAACTTGATCGAATATGTCTGAAATTAGATAAAGAATTAGATACAGGAGAACTATTAGACAGCTAGATATAATGTATCTCGTATTTCTCTAGAAGAATTAAGGCAGATAATTTAGGCAGCGTAGTAAGCTGTTCCTAACTCTTATATTCAAGCACTTCTTAATAGCTAGTAGGAGAGGTGCTAAGCTATAATTAACGCTCGCGGTAGACCCACAAAATACTAAATTTATATATCAATTTATTAGTTAATAACCCTAGTTACTTTCATTTTGAAATCCTGGTCGCACACCCTGGACCTACGATTATTCGGGGGGGGGTGGGTATAAAGTTCTGAATAGATTTATTTAAGTGCGGTGGGAAGTATATAAAAAAGTGGTTCTGGTAAAAGCAGCATTGGTGGCGGATTAACACTTATTTACCCCTGTACGGAGTAACGCTGACGAAAACAGATCTTAACGCCGCCCAATGTACTCCGTATTCCGTATGTACTCCACAAATACGGTGAGACGGCGGAGTGACCGATTCAAAGCTTGTTTTTCACATGGTTCTGACGTGAGGGCGATCTTTTCGTCAGCAATGCGATCACGATTGCGATCGATTGGATGTGAGAATCCAGGTGATGCCACAGAGAGCGCACTTGATGACATATCAGTAACATTTCAACGAGTCTTTTGGAACTAGCAACATACAGTATTGTTAAAAACCCAATCTTGGTTTCCTTCCTCAGTGTAAAGTTTGATACCCCAACCTCGGGGATCTCTTGCTGTGTCTGCACTTCCCTTTTCGGGTCCTACGGTAGAAATTCTCACCAAGACCTCAGCCTTCTTCCCAATACCATTTAAAAACTTTGCTGAAGTGATCGAAGAAATATCGTGTGTGACCGTGAAGGTACCGAAAGCGCCGGCGGCTTTTGCATGAACAACACGCTCGGGAATCCGTTCTCTAGCGAAGTGTGCAAGGGTCTCAATAAGTTGTGTGTCTTGCAGCAGAAGGAGACCACCACCGCCAGATCGGTTAATGCGTAGAGCAGTTGCTGGGTCTCCTATTGGGTTACCTTCGGCGAGAGTTTATGTTGGGATTGAGTCTGTGTTTAACTATATTGAGATCAATCATATCAGTTCATGCTTTTATCGTGCTTGTGCGGAATGAAACTCTTACCTGCGAAGCCATTTTGAAGGTGGATTGCGTGATAGTTAGTGATGGGTTATCGCAAGGTGCGGAGTACTTCGAGAGGATGTACTTGTTGCGATACCAAAGGAAGAAGAAGAAGGTATTGATGTATATGTCTTTTGCCTAGGCTCGCGGTGGACATAAAAAGCCGCAGAAAAATGCCCGTGCACTAATCATCGCTTAATCATGGAAATCCCACCCATTTTCATAGCACTTGTAATATAGCTACAATGTCATGAATATATTACTTTTAACACTTTTAAAGTTGGTTTTGAAGCTATTTACAACTTTTAATGCCCTGTTATCTTTCCCTTGGAATCTATGACATCCTGGAGCCTATCCGGCATCTCTTCTACCCACTTATCTATTGTTTTTTGGGATAACTTCTCCCACCCCTCCAAAGCTAGCTCCCTTAAAGTCTCAATATCGTTGTGAGGGTGTTTACGTACATAACTCTTTGGAACTAACTAGGCGTTCTCTGCAGGAACTGCGTAAGGAGAGCTAGCGTAGTTCTTATAACTCTTAAGTCCATGCTTCTTCTTCCACTTTGTAACAACATTGCTATTCTTAGCTTTTGTATACCCATGTCCGGAATCCCCATCTTCTTCAAGAACAAACTCTTTACCTTGTTGTAGAAGAGGAAGGATGTAAGGGTCAAGGATTTGTGAAATGTAACAAGCGTGGGTTATCTTACCATTAGAATTCCTAGCGTCATAGAAGACTAATTCGCTCTTATAACTATGTCTAATTGCTGCCCAAGCGTGGAGTTTGTAGTCGGTATCTGGTTCCTCCCCTATTTCATCCCCTTCCTTTGCCTTGCCCTTGCCCTTATTCTTTCTTTTCTTCTTCTTCTATTGTTGTTCTTGTATACAATCGGGACATGTCTTCTCGTGAGGGCGGCGGAGAATGTAAAGGCGTCCTTGAGGTCCAAAGGAGAAATGAACCTAGGAGAAGGTTAGTAAAGTAGAATAGAAAATAACTAGAATACTACTTACTTCATCTGAAAAGAGGACCTTGTACCAGTCCTCCTTATTAGGGTATTTTGCAAGCATATCCTCAGCCCATTTTACTCTTCGCTTACAAGTATTGTCTGACAGCCAGTGCTTCCTACACGTAATACAATGCTTCCACCCCCGCTCGCGCATATGTCTTTGAACTGTTCTCCCACTGAGGTATGTGCCTGGCTTCTTTCCGGGTATCTTAATCTCTTCTGCAAGGCTATCCCAAGTCATAGTTCGTCCCTCAAAGCTATTATCTATAATAAGCTTCTCAAGCCTCTTACAGTCCTCGTCGCTCATGAGTTCTTTAGGCCCTCGCGTCTCCTCCTTCCTTACGTCGTTGTAGAATATGCGAGCTAACGTTGGTAGATCCCTCTCCTTAATAATCTCATATCCTATCCTCTTAGAAACGCCGCAGAACTTGAATATCTCCTCTCTATTCGCGCGCTCCTTGAATGGCTTATGATCCTCCCATTCTACTATAGACAATACGCGGGCTTTGCGGGGTGTGTCGCTGTAGTCACAGTGCTCGTTTTTGCGTTTTGTTCCTTGAATTGTACCCTTAAAAGGGTCTTTTTTCTCAGGGGGTGTAGGGGGCTGTCGAGGGCCAGTATGCTAGTTTCTACTCTTCTTGGCAGATGCGTCTTTTTGAACTGGATTAGGGGGCATTGTAGACTTGGTATTTGTCTTAAAAGAGTATTATTAGGGGTGTTAGAGGGTTGTTTATTTTTATTTATTTTACTATAACGTACTAAGTGATAGGGTGATGAAAATAGGCTAAAATACACGGACATTTTTCTGCAGCTTTTTGTCCACCGCGAGCTAGGTAAACATGTTGTTGACTAAACCCCTTGAATCACTAACCGAGAACCCCTTAACCGCGGGGATGCCCCGCTTTACACACGTACAGCATAACTAAACAGGAAGATCGACAAACAACACCATGAAGTCATAAGTAAACATTCGGATTTAGTCAATTGTCTCTGTAACCCTCACTTGCCATGGCAGAAGTCATTTTTCGAACAACCGACAAAGACGAATAGTCTTCCCTTCATTGACAATTTAGATCAACATGCAAGCCTCGTACGGCCCCACAATTGAAAAAAAGAGAAACAAGGAGGAGCGGCGCACCCCGAAAAAGAAGCGAGCCAATGATAAAACTCGACTTTTGCATACTCAGCATCTTGCATGCTAAATGTACACTAAGCCATACCCAGACATAGGTGGACCATTAAGAAAAGGAAGAGAAGCGGAATTAAAACGAAATCAAATCTTGGGATCCCTGTCATTTTACGATACGCATCCCCCTGTCGTAGCACCCAAAGTGCGTCAGGTTCGCCGTCCTCGCCGGAATCGCTGCACGCTAGGCGCTCGGCGGGAGATGGTATTGTCTACTATTGTACCCCCGATTTAATTCCGCTCTCCCATAAGGTTCTACCACCACGATCCCGAAGTTTCGCATTTTCCAATCTATCTACCCAGCGGAAAGAAAAGCGTCAATGATGTCATCTATGGTAATATCTGTGGTTCAATACCCCCGAAATAAATCGGCGGTCAGAAATGAAGCCGAGGAATGCCGCACTCCCGGACAATATTCCAAGACCAAGGGTTGCAAACCCTCAATTATAATCACAGCTGTTGGCTAGAAACCTCGGGAGCGGGTCCCCTCCGTGTTAGGAGCAGATGGAGGAAAGTCGGCGGGTATAACTTCGAACTGCACGTAGGGGCCGAAAATATGCACCCGTGGTCTTACTGAAGCCAAAGAATGAAGAAGGTAGATGCCAAGTCAGAGGGAAGCTGCTGATACTTAAGCAACCGACAGATCTAGTTCTCTTTTCTCGCATATCAAAAAATACTCCAAGTCTTGGCAACCCCCCTCCAAAGCATTCTACATCCCACCCACCCTATCTACACCATTATGGCCTTATCAGACAAGAACCTTGCAAGTCTCGACTTTGATTTCGATTCGGTCTTAAGCGAGAATTTTTCTCAAGGGGATCTATCAGTGCCTCTCGACATTTTAGCGTCTTTGGTAAGTTAAGAACTCTTTGATCGATTGGTCATCCGAATGTACCGGCACTGACCAGATACTTTAAAAGGACTATGCTTCATTCCTCTTTTCTCCTGACGGATCCTCTAGAAATTTCCCAACATCCATTCTCAAATTCGAACCCAAAAGCCCACCACCAAAGATGCAGAACCAAGCCCAAGACAACTCCCAGTCTAATCTCTGGTGGTCCAACGAGGACCAAAACGACATCATTTGCCCCGGACTTGAATGCCCCGGCCTTGGACTTGAAACGACCGGATTCGAATTTAGGAATGTTGGCTCCATAGATTCGCCACTTCCAGAGCAAGATTCTTGGTCGACGTTTTCATCCCCTTCCCCTTCATCAACAACCTCACAACTGCCAAAGCCATCGACGCCGAAAGAATCGTCACCAATCTCCTTCTCCTACCTCGGGAAGCCATCAAATATAACTACCTCTTCAAAACCCAAAGCCACCAAGGTTGAAAAACTGGAGGTAAGCACACTCTCGTACTTAAACTTGAACTTGAAACCACTTACTGACCGTATAATAGAAACGCCGAGAAAAGAACCGTACATCGCAAAGACGATACCGGGAGAGGAAGGAAAAGTACATTCAAGATCTCGAGAACCAGTTGCGAGAAGTCCAGAGGAGGTATGACCTGCTACAAGCTCGTCTCAACCCCACGGTGCGCGGGGTTCTGCCCACCATAGGTGTGCAATCCTGTGTGGAGAATAAAGAATGGCAATGGCCGGAAGTGGGGTTGGAAGAAGACAAGGGGGGGGATATGGAGTTCAATTAATAATAGGGAGGGGCTTGCAGTTACAGCAGGGCTGAACGTGGCGTTTGTTTCAAAGTGCTATATTTTCTGAGCTGGGGTGGCGTTTAATGTATGGAGCGGCCAACAGTGAAATACCAAATGAACTTCGTAATATACCGCACATAATATAAGTTGAATATAAACCTGATAGAACCATGAACAAGTGTGTATCTTTCTTTGAGTGTCTTGGCAACAAGTAGCTCATTGTGTCATCCTTTGAGTACAATTCGACTTTGATTATCTTAGACACTCGAAGTGATGGAACATATCTGCTTAACTCATCCAGAAAAGTTAAACCAACGAGCACTGGGTAGGCAGGCATAAACCTGGAGCATTCACGGCAGCTGTTACTGTCACTAGCGTGAGTACTACAATTTGGGAATCATGGTCCTCCGTGGATACTTGGTCGTTATTTTGTATTCTTCGAGCGTTCGTGCCCCGTGGGTATACCGCAATCAACCAAAAGCAACGCAAATTTGACTTCCAAATAATGAATATCAACACTCTGTAAAGCTATACCAAATCCACTGACTTGCGTGTACGAAGACATCTGTGGATCTCAAAATGTGCTCCCAATTTGTTCCCCAACTGTTCATCCTAGCATTATGCAAAGCGGGCGCAGGGCCCCCGTGGGAACGGTGGAAACAGAAACTTGCTGCTATTAGGGAGTAAAGAAATCTGTATCTGGATGGAGTCGAGCACGCAGGGCTTGTTTCTTTTTAGAATCCTAGAGAAAACTTAAAATTCTATGTAATTAGGCAAATTCCAAAAGTACGAAATTTGTACATTCGTTGTTCTTCCAAAAGAACAGGTAAGATCTCTAGAGTAGCATCACAGATTCCTGTAATCCCTGGTACTTTCAGGGTAGATTCAATGGTCTCCTTGTTGGCACAATCACGGTGAACCAAACTCAGTGCGCAACTCGCATCAGCAACCTCCAAGTCCCACTTTCCATGAGCTGTGCAATCCTTACTGATCATTGCACATCTCGTAAAGAATGAGTAACTGTCGATACCAGATGATTCCCCACATCGATAAAGAATAAAACAAGCCACTATAGGTCTAGAACCAGAGTCGGGAGGGAGAGTTGGGCCCTTCGTACCTTTAACCCAATCAAACAGCAATGTTATAAAAGCATGAGGATTAACTCATCGCCTGTGCCGCCACCAGGGGGTGGATTCTCTCTAAATGTTCCAGTAAGAGTCGAAGAGTCAACCTAACTGTCCTAAAAGAATAGAATAATCAGATTGACGACAAGTCGTTATCCCAGAAGTATTAGATGAATCATAGAATGGAATGTTTCACAGGCCAGCAGTTACTAATTTCTGATGTCCCTGGCACCGCTGCCTGTTTTTGGGTTGAAATCCGTCGTTTGGTTCCAAATCTTGGTTGGCGAAAAAAAGAGATTTCTGAGTAACCCCGCCTAGGCATGTCCGTTGAGAGCTTGAGATTTTTACACATCGCACGCTCCGTGCGTGGTCTGGTTACTATTCGAATTTCTTTTCTTAACCAACAAATCAAAGGAGAATGGTTTGTAGAGAAGAAGTTCTGAATAATCCCTGTTGTGGGATGTTTAGGTTTGGGAATTGTACCGAATACATATGTAGTAATACGGTTGACTAACCCAACAACCCCACAACAAAACGTGCAAATGAAGTTTACACATCGCAACAATTCAATTATAAAAGCAGCCCAAACTTAATGAAACGAATATAATCAACAATATACTCCAAACACTCCATCTTATTCTCACTTCAAAAACAACGCAGTCTCAAGATCCACGTACTTCTAAAACCAGAAACATTCTAACTTTCAACACCATTAAATCAATAAAAATGGGATTCATTGGAGTAACCGCAAAGGAGTTTGACTTCATCGTTGTTGGTGTTATGTTAAAACAAGACCATCTCCGAGGTTTAGATGCATTCTAACTAAACACCAAAGCGGTACTGCCGGAAACGTGGACGCATGCCGTCTGGCTGAGAACCCCAATGTCTCCATTTTGGTAATCGAGGCAGACAAAGGGCGAGCAAACCCTGTTTTTGACTTTTTCCGTTGCTTGATATGGGGCTAATATGAAATGATTCCTGTAGGAGGAAGCAGTTGCCTCAATTACTATACCTTGGTTCGAGGAAGTGCTGCAACCTTTAATGATTGGGCAGCTTTTGGAGGAGACGATTGGAACTGGAAAAGTACCAAGAAGTACTTTGACAAGGGAAGTAATCGAGTCACGCTTGTTGAATTGCATTGTTCGAGAAGTTTTAGAAGAATCAAGATCTCAATTTCTTGATCCTCCCAAACCTTCTCGTGGGTGTACTCAGCTACTCAAGCTAACACCAATATAGCCCGCATGCTACCATGATGACGAAGGTCTCTTCAACCCCGCCCTATCAAAAGTAGGCCGAAACGGCCCATTGCACGTCTCTCATTCCGACCTCGTTCGTACGCGAAATAAAGCCATTCAGAAATGCCCTCTCAGAAGCCTGGGTCAACAAAGGCCAAAAAATATCCGAAGACATATACTCAGGTACCATGAACTGCCTAACTCACTGCATGAACACAATTTACAAAGGATTCCGCTCCTCCTACGTTTTCGTAGAAGGAAAGGCAAACACCACAATCCTCGCTGAAACCCATTCAAAGAACTTGATCATCGAGAATGGCGTTGCGACTGGAGTTACTGTCTTCGGTGCCAACGGAGAGGACGTTTTTTTCCATGCGAGAAAAGAGGGTATCGTCTCATCCGGTGTTTTTGAGTCTCCAAAGCTTTTGATGCTCTCAGGTATTGGGCCAGAGAAAGAGCTTGCAGCTTGTGGTATCAAGCAGGTTGTCAAATCCGAGCATGTTGGACAGAACTTGCTTGATCATCCTATCCTTGCTCATATATTCAAGCTCAAAGACGGACTGGGACTTGAAGACTATCTCCTTCGCGCCGGGCCACAACGTGACGGGGCCATTTCAGCATACAGAAAGAACCGAACTGATCCTTTGAGCAGTGGTTTGCTTGAGTTGGCTGGTTTCCCTCGTATTGACGAGTACCTGAGCCGAAGTAAGGAGTACGTTGCCTTCAAGAAATCGAATGGTGGTGTTGATCCTTTCGATGCAGGGGGACAACCACATTTCGAGATTGACTTTGTGGTAGGTGAAGCGAGCCCCTTTTCCCCTCATACAAAATTTAATCTACTTTTTGACAACCAATGTTTTCCGATGCCTTCCAATGGCACATCTCAACCCCGCCCCCTGGTTCTTGGGTAATTGTCATTGTCGATCTACTTCGACCATTATCGCAAAATGGACAGGTAAAATTGAACTCATCCGATCCCTTTGTCCAACCAAACGTCAACTTGAACTTTTTCTCCCACGATCTCGATATCGTGGCTCTTCGCCAAGGTGTCCGATTCGTGGATGACATACTCATGAACGGCGATGGATTCAAGGACATCATCGGTGAAGGTAGGTGTTCTCGGAGTGTTCCACATTCATATTGATACTGACTCCCATAGACTACCCATGGCCCATACCCCGCAACTCAGACGAAGCAATGAATAAAATGATCCTCGAACGCTCTCAAACCGGATTCCGTGCGTTCCCACCTACCCCCTCCCTCCTTCATCACTAACACTCATCAGATCCATGCGGGACAACCCGTCTCTCCAAGTCCATCGAAGAGGGCGTAGTCGACAACCAACTCAAAGTCCACGGCGTCAAGAACCTCAGAGTAATCGATGCCTCCGTCTTCCCAGTCATCCCCGACTGTCGCATCCAAAACGCGGTTTACATGGTTGCAGAAAAGCTCGGTGCTCATTTGTCACCATCGAGATGAATCTTGCTAATAACTCTCTAGGGGGCTGATATTATCAAAGCGGCTTATCCAGAGTTATATTGAGTACCTCGGGTATGGTGTTAAGGAGCCCGTTGGTCGGAGGATGTTGTTTGACGTCGAGGTTTCGGTTGTGATAATTCGGGATTCGGAGAGTCGGGATGCTTGGCTGGTGAGACGTAATGCTCGGAAATAGTAGCAACTTCTTTTTCTTGGGACGACGGCGGTTATCAAAAATAGATAGATTAACGTTACTTTCCTAAGTTGATTCTCCAGCAAATTACAATTCAAACTTGTCGTGCGGTTACGTGGATGAAGAACGATGCTCCTGGACCATGAAACCTTTCTTTACATTTCTATCACATTTATTTTAATTGTCTCAACTTCGTCAAATAAATCGAATAACCAATCAAACTTTCATCCAAGAGAAATTACTATTTCTCCTCTCTATACTCGTTTATTTCGATTACCCTAGACAATTAATTCAAAGGAACAAACATGGGCGCTTCACTGCGAGGTCTCTAATCCGATGTCACCATCTTCTTGAGCAACACATTCTTCCCAAAGTATCTAAAATACACGGCTCCACGCCCCCTCCACGCCTCCTCCATTTCTAGGATATTTCAACTAAGACAAAAATAACTATAGGATATCAAAAACTCTCAATACAGAAATAGCGCCAACTCCCCAAGTCCCGTCGAAGGTGTCGAGATGGACATCATCCCAAGTCCTGGTTTCATGGCAACAATTCAAGCATCACAACAAAAAAATAATTCAAAGGATTTCAATTTCTCAATCAATCATGCAAACGTATTGCTTTACCATACTACTCAACCCAGCTAGTCTAGCCGCCATATGCAAATGCAAAAATGCTCCCTTTCATCTCATTTCTAAGCTCTGCGCCAATGCCTTACACCATCCCATACAAAAACCCATGCAAAAACAATGAGATGACCGCCAGTCCCCCCATATACACTCCAGCAATGCAATCGCCATGCCCGATCTTTTGACACCCGACTCCTAAGCACTATCACCCAACTTATCTCTATCACTGCTACAAGGAACTTCGCTACTACAAGTAATCCCCACCTGTCTCGCTCCATTTCTCCCAGACTTCTTGCCAACCCCAGGCTCAGTATCAACAACCATCCCCTCATCCTCACTCTCCCCACCACCGCCTTCATCCACCGGTGCGAGTGCCTCCCTAGCCATCTTCTCCTCCCCAAGAGCAGCTTCCAGCCACCCTTCGCAGCCGGTATTCAGAACGAATATCTTATTGAGCTTATCCCCAAAATACCTCTCCTTCCGCGTCGACTCCCTCGCACCCCCCTCAAGCGCACTCATAGCAGCCCTCGTAGTCCTCATCCTCTTCCCCGCTCGTCCCCCCTCACTCAAAAGCCCACTCAACTTCTTCCTCTCCTCCATCAACCTCGCATCACAAGCCACAATCCCCCGAACCCACGGCGCCAAATCGACCGCAATCATCGTAATCGTGCGATCAAAACTCGAAGCCTCGAGGGCATTCGAGGACCAAACATATGGTTTATCAGGTTCACTTATAGGGTCGAAAGCCAGTGCAAAATCGAGACGGCGGATCCGTGGTTCAGGGTTGGTGACTTGTTTGGTGAGAAGATCGATGAGTTCCCTTTCCGAGGGGGAAGAGAGTTCTTTGGGAACTTCAAAGTTATGGTGTATATGTCGGTCTTCTTGGAGGATTTTGCGGGCGCGGGATTTCATGTAGAGAGAAATGGTTTTGGTCATGGAGCCAAAGTCGACTTTGGGGGAGGCCTCGATGATTGGATGGGCGAGGGTGTAGTCTTCTCGTGCTTTAGTAGAGAGAATTGGCTGGTCCATGTCGATGAGAATCTAGATATGTTAGTAAAGAATTAAATCGAATAGAAGAAAGCATGTATACCTGGTTTTCTTGCCCAAAAGCGCCACCAGAACATATATCTGCAACGCTCATTGCCTCCGCAAAGTCCGCATACATTCCAAGAACGGCGATATCATCCTTTCGACAAGTCGATGTAGTTTTCATCTTGGTCGCCCAAGAGTCAACCTTGATCGACATTTGCCAGTCACCAACATCGAGATTCCAACCATCCCAAGCCTCATGAAGCATTTCCTCTTCGATGTCCAGATAATGAGAGTGGCTTTCCAGCATGTCTTGGCTGAGCCAACCCATACCTGTTTGATACGTCCCTTCGCTAACAACGCGAATCTTCTCGCCATTTTTATCAACATCACGACCTACAGGCCAGCGAGGATATGACCACTCTAAACCACCTTTGACATCACCAATGGCAAATTGACACCAGAAGTTCAACTCCATCAAAGAACCTCGGAGATCGCAGCCTCGAGTTTCGTATAATACACGAACAGCGTCGCGCTTCAAAACATGACCCTCGCAAGCAGCTACTAGTAACATACAGTCAACTGCTAGATCGACTGGGGGTGGAGTGAATCGGATGATTGCATGCAACATTAATGATTCCATTGGTAGTACGGCTTCGTTATTGCATGTGATGATTACTGGACGTTTGGATTGAGTAATAAGTGTGAGGATGGTGGACCAGAACAGTTTATCTTCATCATAAATAATATCGGCTTCTTCAATGAGGATCAAAGATTGCTTCTTCTGCTGCGTAGAAGACTTTGTCGGTGGGACAACCTTCTTGATTCCGGTTACCTTTTTGGTATCTGCTATGGGCTTAGGTTTTTTCGTTTTAGGTGCGGTAGGTTCTTTTGTCTTGAAAAAAGAGTTCATGGTACCTTGCCGACCACTCTGGATATCCTTAGCCAAAGCTTCGTCGATGCGGAGGTTTTCTTCATCGACCGAAGTCGGATTGTGGGATTGTTGAACAAGGTGATTCCGAGTCATATCGCCAACCTTTTCCAAAATATCCTTCCCACTGCGTCGACTGCTTGAATTGATCTCAAAAACCTCAAATTCAAGTTCCTTTGCAACAGCATAAACAGCAGCAGTTTTTCCACAGCCATGAGGACCACTTAGCACAACTGAATTTATGAGTTTCTTGCCTTCCTTTACGGCCCTCACAACGGTCTTCTGCGCGTTGGAGGAACCCCCAAAACCTGAAATGCCATCCTCCGGTTCCGTAATCTCATCCAGGTCGTACTCTTCGTCACTAGAAACGACAAATGAATCATGTTTTTTTGTTTTCCTTTTTCGCTTGCCGTTGCCGTCAGGGTTAGTCGCTGCTCCTGGTTTGGAATTCGTTTCTGACATTCCTGTTTCTACAGCTTTCACTGTCAGGTTCTCCAGCCATTCTTTCAGTATCATTGCTTCGCGGCCATATTGTAAAACTTCTGAGGCACGTTTCGGGGCATGCTTTTGTACCCATGATTGAGTTTCACAGATACCTTGATCAAATGCAGATAGCGAAGTCGGAATGGAATTATAGAATCGTGATATTGCTGGATGGATTAGTTTTTGCGTCTGATCTACTGGTTGAGGCTCGTCGTCTTCTGAGCTTCCTCCTGTTGAATTCGTAAGGGGAATTTTTGTTCTTAGTCCTTTCCGTGAGCGCTGCTGGAGTGCACTTCCTCCTTCATAATGCTTATTCGGAATCCGGAGGCAATTTGGAAGTGCGGGAAACTCATCAGGATTGATCTCTCGTATTCCTCTTGCTATGTAATCAACATTTAAGCTGTGTGCTAATCGAGCGATGATATCCTCTGTTTCCAACACTTCGACAGCCTGGTATTTGGCCTTTTTAGTCTTTGCCCCGAGAGACAGAGGGGTCTCCTCAATTGCCGATACAGAATTTCCAGAGCATCCCCGGACATGACTAGTTCCTTTCCATGGCCAAGCTGGTTCTACAGCCCCTGGGAACTTCAATATTCCGGTAGAATTTCCGAATCCAGAGAACCTTGGTGCAGGCTTAGTTGGAAATGGGGGCCTTTCGTACGATTGCGATGTCACACGACCCCTCGTCACTGTGGCCTTTTTAGGGCTGACTCTGGGTTGGGGTGGTGGGTTTTTTGTTGGCGCTACATTCGTAGTCGGAGGTTTCCCGGCTTTACCTGCGAATAGTGGGTGTACTGGTTTCGGGGGGCCTGTCGAAGAAGGCTTCTCAGCTTTTGTACCTGCCTTGGTAGCTACTTTCTCCTGTTTTTCGGGTGGATTTTTCAACACTGGTGGAGCCGTCTTGAGGCTACTCAATATATCCACTATCTTCTGGCCGATTTCAGATGGTAGCTTTTGTCCTTCGCCATAGCGGATTGTGACAATTTTCGACTTTGAGGTAGACTTCCTTCCGGTATTCTTCACAGGTATCGCTTTTTTCGGTGGAGGGGATCCAATGGTCCCGGTTTTTGGGTTTAATCGTAATGTCTTCTTTGGTTTGCTGCCCATTTCGTTGGTGTCACCCAGCACAATCGGCTTCATAGCCAATTTTACCTCCGTACCCCCAGCACCATTACTTAAATCAGGAGCGCTGTTGGCTGAATTCAACGAAGTATTTGGGGAAATGTTCAAATCGATAGTAACGGGGGGTATTTTGGTGGATTCCTCTGGCACCGTATCTTTCGTTTCGAATATCGGGGCGGTGGTTGCCATAGACTGTTCCTCCTTCGCCCTTGATTCTCCAACTTGTGCTTCCAACGTTCCTTCGTCTTTTGCCGCAGTTCGTTTCGTTCTGCTACGCCGAAACTGCTTCAGAGGTGCTGCGACAATTTCCATATCATCGCCCTCAAAATCTTCTGCCTGTGCCTTCCTAGATGGTGAGACCGTCTTCCGTCTCTTTCTTCTGCCATCATTCGGGTCAATAGCCAGAAGCTCGGATCGAGCGTTCCCATTCTCCTGGCTTATTTCGTTTGCCGTATCCTCCTTCTTCGAATCCTTCTTGAACTTGTTGCCTGCGGTAGCCTTCTTTTTGCTTGCATTCTTACTCGATGGGTTCGGGGCTTTGGAGAGAATCTTATTGTCGCCTGGACCTGGAGCTGGAATCGGGGGGTTTGCTGGGTCAATTAGCACAATACTATTTCCAAAGAAGAAGTAGAATATTACCTGATGGTCTCTGGAAAAGGGGGAAGACCTTTTTTGGGCCCTCGTTGATCTCCCCCAAAGTCATGGTGGCCAGAGCCGCCATGGGATACGCGTGATTCACGCGCCTTAGATGCTGTTGGACGTGGGTAGATGCATTGGGGAAGGAACGATGTTGATGGAGGTGGATGAGGGGAAACTGCGGCAGTGTAGATCTATGGTATATTGGGAGGGGAGGTGCAATGAGAGGGTGAGGGTAAAATGTAGTGAATTGATGAAGTCGCGACTGACGCGTAGAAGAGCTCAAAGCACTTTAACTTTTTACGGATCCACCTCTTTTAGCCACAACTCACCAGCCACACTACAGTAGGCTTTTGCACCACCCTGCATAAAAGTGAAC
>LLCD01000662.1:0-15943 GCA_001414355.1 Hymenoscyphus salicellus
GTCGTAGGATATTTCACTGCTGCAAAGCTCGATCAGAGCGCTCTGAGAATTGCTCTTCTGCATCCCTCGTTGAAGCCTACTTCGCTCTGCAACCGATAGGTGCTCATCATTGAAATCCATGACATGCATGGAATCGCCTTCCAGAATATGGATCAGTCGACCATTGTCCTTGCCGAGCGCAGTATCGAACTCTGTGATCAAACGTAAGACGTTGACAGCGAATGCCCGGACCCTTCGAGACTGAGAGCAGAGGAAGAATAATCCGTGAGATTCGAGTTCATCAATCTGAGCCCAAATGCCCGACAAATCTAGTTGTATCCCGCGCTTTTCTGGATTGTCATCTTCAGAAGCATCGGCTGCAGCTTCTCTCGTCTTATTTTTAATTTCTTCAATCCAAATTTGCAGGAGTTCAACATAAAGCTTGAGAGTGCTCTCGATGTGACCAGGCCCAAGCATGCCCCCATCCGACATCGTTGAATACCTATCATCAAAATTGAAGATGAATCTTGCGAACCCGATGGTAACTTGTTGAGCCTGTGATTGTCTGGCTATTGATTTAAGTGATTGTGCGGATGATTCTGCAATATTGAATTGCACATGTGCTGTACCAGTGCACAGCAGGTTTACTAACGACTTTATGGGTATGTCAGTCGACAAACAACGTGGTAGAGCTTGAACTGCCACGTGGAGAAGCTCGTAAAATCCTTGCTTCAGTTCTGATGGACTGAGGTGGTCATCACCACCGCGGCGACCGAAATTGAAAGTTTCAGCAATTGGAGTTTTTGGTGCCGGACTGTTAAACTTTTCATCGAGTACAGCCTGCCCACCGAAAGTATTATCACATATGATAGTTATTTTTCCAAGAACCTCACAGAATCGAGCATAATATTCCCGAGCGACATCGCCAAGAGCATTCGTAAGAACTGGGCGAGATAGTCGTTCCTCCCCTTTCATAGTTGGTATTGTGAGAGGGAGCATGGCTCGTGGCGACATCATTATAGGGGAGGTTGGCAACCTTTCGAAGGCTGGCGAGGTTTGATAGTGCTGGGGAAATGGCGGTCTTCCTTGATCCCCCTTTTCTAGATCGGTCATTATAGCAAGGAAAGCCCGGATACCAATGACCATCTTTTCTGGCTCAAGTTGTTCTACTTTGATGTCTTTTATTTCTCTGGAAGTGAAGAGATCCGCATTGATCAGTGGGAACACAATGGTGCGGAAGCAATACTCCTGATGCTTGAAACCGATGATACGGATGATTTGAATCAATGGATCCGCAATGGATGAATCTGTCGAGACATATGTTCTCCTACCTGGCGGCAGGACTAGCCTCATAACTTCATCGAGTTTCTTGATAGTGACATTGAGTGGATCTGAAGAACGATACAGATAGGTCCATAGCAGCCGAGATATTACTTGTAGGCAGATTGGGCGAGCAAAGCGGTCCTTGAATTTTGGTTGCAATGGCAATACAAGCTGGAGCCACTGAGTAGAGAATGTCTCTATGGGAGATGCGCAAAGAAGTGTGGCAGTAAGGGGAAAAGCAGTCGCCCAATGCTTAGGCTTGACAAACATCGAAGCAAGTCGGGGGCCAATAGTTGAAAGTACCTCTGTCCACTTTGGCATGTTTAGTTCCGTGTTAGCTGTGGCCGCAACAGGGAGCAAGAGAATTTCCAAGGCTTGGCAGTACGCATATTTGAGGCGCTGACCGGATGACTGGTCAAAAAAGCGGCCAAGGGAGATCATAAAGTCGCAAGCTTGGTCCCAGTTCTCCTCGGGATATGTTTTGATGCGCAAGTGCTTCATGCCGCCAAGAACGAGTTCCATTCTGCCCTCTATTTCTCTGTTCACCGGGCCTTTACCAATCAAATCGTGCTGGGATTTTTCGAGATCGTTAATAAATCGATCGGTGACGCTATCAAAATTTATTTCGCTCATAACGCCCAGTAACTGGCTGAACAAGTGCCAATTTGCCATCTTCAAAGACGAATTGGCAAGTTGCTCGGCGTCTGCAATTTTTAATTGGCCAAAAATGATTCCCTCCAGCTTTTCTTCCATTTCCGGGGTAATACATGTTAGCGTGCTTTGTCCGATGACTTCTATCAGAACTCGACAGAGAATATAAATGGAGGCTGTAGAACGACGTTCAGCCTGGGCAACGAATTCTTGGCGTGCTGCAATCGAAGGTGGATTGGAGCCATCTGAATCCGGCATTAAGTGAGGAGGGTCGGTATTTCTGCGAGGAAGCTGGCCCGGAAGCAAGTTGTTTCGGGACTATTTGAGAATATAAGGACATATTGGCAGAAACAGGAGGAGCGACATACCTGTTGAAGCTGGGCTCGCGCATCGTTTGCGGCATCACTCTTGTTCTTGCGCCATAACATCATTGAATCAATCAGAGGTTTGGGTTTTTGGCTCGCAATATGTCCCAAGGCAGAGATTAACTGATCGAACGTTGGATCTATACCAGGCCCGCATATTTGTTCTATTTGAGGTTCGGGGTCAAGGGGTACTGTAATGCATAGGTTTATCTTTTCCTCGGCTTGTGCAATAAACTAAAAAGGAGGTTATTATGGTGCTTGTAGTGGGGTACAAGTTGAGCAACTGACGGATGTGAACAACACATGCAACGCATATTCTCCCACCGTCTTGACCTCCTCCTTGTGATGCCGCGAATTGGAGTGATGACGACTATGGTCCCGGCGACTCCTTCCACTGTGCATCCGCTCTACTCTCCGTTGTGTCATTGAATAATTGCTGTTCTCCGTCGGCGGTCGATCCGGAACCAAGGTTGTGCTGGAGCTGAAGGAGCCGCCGTTGGACATATTCGACGACATGGCGGACATGAAGACGGAATCGCCCATGTTGGATGCATTAGATCTCCCTCCCCCAGCGGCAGCAATTATCTGCGGGCTCAACGGGCTAGATGAAGAACTTGCAAGACTCCCATTCCTCGAGTGTTGTATTCCATGAACGATACTGGTCTGCCGGTTGTGTGTTTTCGAGTCTGCGAGTGTACTTCCCGGCGGATATAGACGGGGGGACAAGTTCGAAGGTTGAAGGTCTGACGAGGAATTCGGCGCGAGCCCCGCCGCGAAGTTCTGGTTCTGGTTTTGTGAAGGTTCTCTTCCGTCTGCGGATCTAGTGGCCGAGGCGGGTTTCAAAGTCGCGTTCCAGACATCGATGTCGATTGGTGTGTATTGAGAAAAAACACTCGACAACCTCTCGCTCAGACCTTCGATGGGTGATTGAGCTGATGAGACGGTGTTAGCACGAGTTCGTGGGGCTAACATGGCAGCGCAGCGCAGCGTCGAGGGCTGCTCCAACTCCCAGAATAGCGGCCGTGTCCATACGATAGTTCAAGCTTTTAGCTCTAGCTTTTGCCACTCCAGCTATCCTATCGTAGGAACAGAACCGCGAGAACTTGCGAGTCGGAGCACACTTGGAGGTTAGGCAGAGCCGTCAAGGCAGAGCTAAGACACCGGCGCAAGGAAGGGCTGTGGGAGTAGCGGGAACTTACCCATTGTTACACACGATCAATTTGTAGTAGCAGGGTCGGCACGAAGAGCTTGTCCATCGCCGAGCGCGAAAGACGATCTGAGGCGTGTTGATACTGTGGGCATTGTTCAGTGTACAGAGTACTGGTTGGAACGATAGAGAATATGCTGTGGTGTCTAGCCTCCTTCCCAGCGGTACCTGGGAAATATTACTGACGCTCAAGCTTCCTCGGGTTGTTGTCCGCACAGCCAATAATCGTTGGGGTGAGCGCTTCCCCCTGGCTCTGGACGCCCAAATAGGTCAAAAGAAAGCGACTCAATCATCACGCATGCCACGGCATGAGAAGGAAATCTCCGCTAGAAAGAGATATGGTGGTTTATATATCATGCGGGCGTAACAGAAAAAGCTGGAAAATTCTTGATTTCCACTCAATGCCGCCTCCAAAATTCGAGGTTCAACAGAATAAAGGGGCTTGAGGAATCGAGAACGGCCAGGAGAGACGGTCATTGATCGTTAAATGCATGGCGCTGCCGTGCTTCGATTTCCACTTGCTCAGCCAGAATCATGTCAAAATCTACTTAGAACTTGACGATTCGCTCATCCTTCAAGCCAAAAGTTTATGAAAAGGAATGGCAGAATATGTGAGAGGCTCGGATACGATTGACCCGAATGTGGTGATTGTCTATCTAGATTTTCAGGTATTTTCTTTCTATCAGGTGGTTTGGTGAGGAAGAAAGAGGACAACACAAAAAGATAGGTATCTGTACTAAAACTCTCCATGGAGTTTGGTATGAACTGTAAAACAGAAGAGTCTTGTTGAGACGGGGTAATCAAAGTGTTAAACAAGCTTTGAGTAATGGTCTCATTAAAATGAGAGACCAAAAAAATCCTCAGAAGCATAACTTGAAACAACTGGCCATGTAAAAATTATTCTGCCTTTACTGGCTTCTGCGATACCAATATGCCACCTATTTTCTGATCTTGAGGGGGGGGGGTTCACGTGCTGATCTTCAGGGACCAAAAATTCGAGAAGCATCCATGCCGAGAAGACGTATTCGACCCCCTGAGAAGTCGGAGAGTTTTAGTTACTAGGATGACAGCGACCTCGGGAGCAACCAGACGATCGTTCTCGGTCCCCGGAGCCCCAAGATATAGATAGCACTAGCCCAACGTTTGTGTAGGTGATAAAAGTCGTGGGAAATGGGACAGAAAATCCAACTACCAACTTTTGTTGAGGACGAAAATATGAATGAACTAAAGAACTTTATTAAGACCTCTCGGTGTTGACGCTTGGTGACTCAACGTTGTACGCCTAAACACAAATAGAAGGGAGAAAAAAAACTTGTGTAACAGAAAATGAACCAAATCTAAGGTAACTTGAGGGGGAGAAAACGAATGAAATGCCGAAGAAAATCAAGAGTCATTGCATATCATCGCAAGTCATGCTCGTGTCATGTATCAAAGTTCTGACTTCAGTGACTTGACATTTGCGGAACAACACCGCTCCAGCAAACCGAGGCAATTCGGTTCTCCCTTTACTTGCCTGCAGCTGAGTTCCAGTAAGACAAGAAAAGTGGCAAGCAAGGCGGCTATTTGTATATCTGACCATCTCGCCATAAAAAAGCGACGAGGTAGAATTAGAGTTGTTGATCTTGCGAGCAACCTTCTTAAGCCAAAGATCAGATCCTGTCCCCTCAGCCAACCTCTCGGCCCGGCTCGTGGAACCTCCGCTCGGCTCACATTTCCCCAACACTGGGCAGCTCCGGAATATCGTCCTTGTAGCGCATTTCTTATCCGAGATACGGACTCAGTGATTTTCTAACCTACTTTTAGCCTTGACACTTTTCGTGCCACATTCGAACTCGTACGATCATCTCCCTGCTTTTGGCCAGAAATCCACGTCTCCGAGTCGCAGAGTGCCACAAGAAAAATTGTAGCCAGAGGTTGTGATTTGCCTGCTTCTGCCACGTCGACACCTCTTGCCACGACATCTGGCCTCACTTCCAATATCAAACATGGCTCAGTTGGACACCTTGGACATTGTTGTCCTAGCCGCAATCTGTCTCGGGACCATCGCATACTTTACAAAGGGGACATACTGGGGGATCGCACAAGATCCATATGCCTCGACTTACTCTGCCGCCAATGGCAACAAAGCCGGGAAGACGAGGAATATCGTGGAGAAGATGGAGGAGTCGAACAAGAACTGTGTAGTCTTCTATGGTTCGCAGACTGGCACAGCAGAGGACTATGCCTCGAGGTTGGCAAAGGAAGGAAAGAGTCGTTTTGGACTAGAGACCATGGTCGCTGACTTGGAGGACTACGACTACGAAAATCTCGACACTTTCCCCGAGGACAAAGTTGCCATGTTCATTCTGGCTACCTACGGCGAGGGCGAACCAACGGATAATGCGGTTGACTTCTACGAGTTTGTCACCGGCGACGAACCCTCCTTCTCTGAAGCTTCAGATCCCCCACTTGCGAATCTGAAGTTTGTGGCTTTTGGCCTCGGCAATAATACTTATGAGCACTACAACTCGATGGTCCGAAATGTTACTGCCGCGTTTGAAAAGATGGGCGCACAGAAGATTGGAGCAGCTGGAGAAGGTGATGATGGTGCCGGAACAATGGAAGAAGATTTTCTTGCCTGGAAGGATCCCATGTGGACCGATTTGGCAGAGAAGATGGGTCTTGAGGAACGTGAAGCAGTGTACGAGCCAGTATTTGCGATCACCGAAAGAGAGGGTCTGACTAAAGATTCGCCTGAGGTCTATTTGGGGGAGCCTAACAAAATGCACCTCGAGGGTTCTTCTAAAGGCCCATTCAATGCCCACAACCCATACATCGCCCCTATCGTCGAATCACGCGAGATCTTTACCGTCAAGGACAGAAACTGCCTTCATATGGAGATTGATATCAGCGGCTCCAACCTCAGCTACCAAACCGGAGATCACATTGCCGTTTGGCCCACCAACGCTGGAAAGGAGGTTGATAGATTTCTCAGTGTTAATGGCCTTCTACCAAAGAGAGATAGCGTGGTTAGTGTCAAGGCTTTAGACTCTACAGCGAAAGTTCCCTTTCCTACACCCACCACGTATGATGCGGTTGTCCGGTATCATATGGAAATTTGTGCCCCTGTCTCTCGTCAATTCATTGCCACTTTAGCCCCATTTGCCCCAACCGAAGCTGCTAAGGCTGAGATGGCTAAACTTGGAAGCGACAAAGATTACTTTCATGAGAAGATTACCAACCAATATCTCAACATTGCCCAAGCGCTACAAGCTGTTGCAGGTGAAGAAAAATGGACTGATATTCCCTTCTCTGCTTTCATTGAAGGAGTCACGAAAGTGCAACCACGTTATTATTCCATTTCTTCTTCATCCCTCGTTCAGAAGAAGAAAATCTCCATTACTGCGGTTGTGGAGTCGATGCAAATTGCTGGTAGAGAGGATGCGCTTAAAGGTGTTACTACAAATTACTTGCTCGCTTTGAAGCAGAAGCAACACGGTGACCCAGAGCCAGATCCTCATGGGTTGACCTATGAGATTACTGGTCCTCGAAATAAATATGATGGTGTCCACGTACCAGTCCACGTTCGTCACTCAAACTTCAAGCTTCCTTCAGATCCCTCAAAGCCAGTAATTATGGTTGGCCCAGGTACTGGTGTCGCACCATTCCGAGCATTTGTTCAGGAAAGAGCTCATCAAGCAAAGGCCGGAGAGAATGTGGGCAAGACACTTTTGTTCTTCGGGTGCCGGAAACAGACCGAGGATTTCTTATATTCATCTGAGTGGGATGTAAGTTGACCCCAAGGACAAAACTTTTCAATAAATGATATCTAATGAACCTCGCAGGAATACAAGAAAGATCTCGGTGACAAGTTTGAGCTTATCACTGCATTTTCAAGAGACGGACCCAAGAAAGTGTATGTCCAGCATCGATTGCAGGAGCGCGCCAAGGAAGTCAATGAGTTACTCCAACAGAAAGCTTATTTCTACGTTTGTGGTGATGCTGCGAACATGGCTAGAGAAGTCAACACCGTTCTAGGACAGATCATCTCCGAAGAGCGCGGTATACCCGAAGCCAAGGCAGAGGAGATCGTGAAGGGAATGCGTTCAGCAAATCAATACCAAGTAAGTGATTCCGTTGAGTCCCACGGGCCGTAATCTCGGCCGTGGACCGACTCGGCTTTCAAGCAAACAAAATCCTAACACCTTTGCAGGAGGATGTCTGGTCATGAAGAGCAAACGGCAACTCAGACAAACAAATCTCTTCTTCCCACGAGAAATCCTTGGCAGGGAAGCAAGAACCTAGAGACCATTTCTGGGTCTCGTCTTACGGGAATCCTTTGCTGGTTCTCTTCTCCTCTCCATCTTCGGGATCGAAAATTGGTCGGCTGCGGATTTCATCTCTTGTGGTCACTCAAATTCTTTGGTGGGGCCTTTCCAACGCTTTTGGGGCTTTAATCCTCGCTTTTTTCGATTTGGGTGGTTTGGATGTAATTACAACAGCGGCGAAATGATTGATAGCGGGCATTTGAAATTCTAGCAAGCATAGAAAAGGAATCCTCGTTCGTCTCTCATTTCTACCTTAGATAGATTTCTATTTGTTTATTTGACTGGGTGGCGTTTTTTTCTTCCTGTACGTAGTTTAACGTCTAGTAAAACTGTTTTAAAACACTTTGAAGCTGCTTGATGTGAGACGTGGCTGTTTGATGTCGTGGTAGCCTTGCAGGCAAGATTTTCCAGATTCAATAAGTCGGACGGGCTGTTTCACCAACCCCATTTATTTACTGTACTTGTTGATAAGGCTTAATTCAATAATTTGGAAAACGTTTCCGGCACGTTGGTTCTTATCAGACGTTAAGGGAGAGTAGGCACGAAGGTCCCTCCGAAGTTTAGATTTGATGACGGTATTTATTTCGAGTTTTGTTTGGTACTGCATTTCCCACCTTCCGGTCTCGGCTAGTCATCTGACAGTTTGCTACCAACGTCAACACCTGCCAGTCCACTTAGCAAATGCTACCTTGAATGACCCTACCATTACTACTGGCTTATCCATCCAAGTTCCTAAAAGCCTAGTTGAAGATAGACCTACATCACCTACATACAGCGTTCAGACTACCATGTCCAAGGAGGTAGGGGGTGGCAATGCGGAGAAAAAGCAAACATCCGAAACATCATGGCAACGGGGGTCTCTGCACTCGCCTTGCAATACTGCTAGATTGGCATATCTAAAAATGGTCAAGTACAGATTGTATGTTTCTGATATCAATCACTGGGGGATGATTAGCTGCGGGTGGTTCTTAAAGTGTGTTGGTGGCGCATGGTGGCCCCTGTGCAGCGGAGGATCTTCAAGATCCACCGATCTTCAACGACAAGTGGTGGATGAATGTTCCCAACGACAACAATAGTAAGGAAATCCAACGACAATACTTCGTAAACTTCAATAGTAATTATTCACCGACTTTTCAGAGATGACTCTAGGTATATATGCAGAGGGAGTAGAGACTCTTCTGCTTTGAACACTTTTCTTCCTTCAACATCCAGATGTCATGATGCACTCTCAGCAGCATCTTTGCTTTTTCCTCAATCCCTCCTAAAACGAACATTTTAAACGGTGGAGTATGGATAATTATGCAAAGAGGTCCCATGGAAATCGGGTTTGAAGTTCGTAGCCCTGCTACGAATATTGTTTTGCTTGAGAGCAGAGAAGAAGCTTTAGGCTTACATCGCCATCAGTTTGTTCTACCCACTTCACTTGATGGAATAGCTAACATATCTCTCATTAAGCTATGAAGCAGTTTTTGTACCCCGCTTGTGTTCATCTCCCGGCTCAACGGCCATGTTCCTTCTGGAGTATGGTTCGCTCACTTGCATTGCTCTTGTGGGGATCGCAATAAGGGGACCAAACGCAAGAGAGCGGTGGCTGCCGGCTGCCAGCACAAACAAGATCAAGCCAGTGAACAGAAAGAGATTTGAGACATGCCTGCGTAAAGGGATAGAGCGGATCAGCTAAAGTTCGTCAGATCTGCTGTCTCTGCTCCTACTCTATCCATCACATCTCAACTTTTCCAAGGTTCCCCAGGAAAAGGCAAGATGCTGGTCGAGCAGCATTCATTGGAAGCGCGGCGAACCCGTTCGCTCAGATCATCCTGGGTTCTGCGAGGGATGGGGGAAAACACTGGCTCTTCATTGTTGCGTTTCCAGAAGCAAGTTCCGCCTCAATGGGATAATGCTGCAAGTGGGCTGCAAGTCTCATTCACCCCCCTCTCCTTGCATCCAGCAATTGTGTGCAGAGGCAGCCGAACATTTTTTGGATGGCAAGATGGGAATGATGCATAGCCGTCGATGAAGCCGCATTTTCCCCCACCATAAAGGCGGCTTTGTCCACCTTTGCCTCTGCGGTCTCTTGGGCTTGGGAAGAAAAAGCCAAATATCTCCAGAGTATCAGTATCGGTATTGCTATCGCTATCGCTATCGACCCGCTCCGCATCCTCATCTCCTCCCATATCATTATCGTGGTGCCGCCCGTTGTCCACTTTGTTTACTTTCAAGGCAGTAGCACTTGATCATTCATTGTCAACTGAAGGAAAGAGTGTGTGTCAGGTCCCGTGTAAGTTGCTGCTTCGCTTCCGGACGATTTCTAAAAAGTTTGGGTGGGGTGAGTCGTGCCTGCACCGCATTTGTTTACATCGTCGATTTGGCCTCGCGCTTGCCTCTTTAAGACTTTTTCCTCGCCAGTCCACCTCAGGATCGCACCTGCCCCACGGCATCACTTATCTCTCGGACCAGCACCTCATTACTTCTGCTCGCCCGCTCTTCAATCCTTCTTCCCTTTCCTCCCAACAACTCGACAACAACCAACTCATCACAATCTCTACACAACTCCATCTGGCCTGATAGCTTCCTATCTTCTAGACTCACCGCACTCGCTACTTGAACATCCATCACAGCCTTGACTTCTTCTTTTCTCAACTTTCTCGAAGCCACCGGCACCGCCTTGATTTCCTCAGCGACGCCACCTTCAAGACACTCGACCCAGACGCCTTTCCTCGACTCTTTTAGCAGGTGTGTTTCCTCCAATGCTTGCCGGCGGTCTTGCTTGCCTGCAACCTCACTTCTCTCTTTGTGCCAAGCGCAGTAGCTAACCATCCTTCCTCCGCAGCATATTGCTTCAAGAATCTCGCAGCCAAAGCGTCCGGTTCTTGTCCAAAATACTGTGATCGTGAGTCATCTCCCGTTTTATCCTAGATCATTGCCCTCATTTTCTTTCCTGTTCCAGCGGAAAGCGGCGAGGAATCTTCTATTCACTTCTGTGGCAGAGCAATTTTCAACTGCCCCTCTACCCCTCGAGGATTCACCTGTTCCTTTTTTCTCCTATCCCATCTTCTTTTTTTCCCGGCCATACTTCCTCCCCCTCGCTCTCCCCTCAACGTTTTTTCGCAATCATCAATCCACATCAACTCACATACAATTGTCCAGTTTACCATGTCTTACCAACAGACTGCGGAGACCAGCTACCCACCTCGTCCAGCTTCCGCCATGTACGCCCAACCTCAAATCCGAACCCCTCGTGAGACTCAAACTCAACCTGCCACATTTTCTCAAGGACATAGCCCAGCCCAGGGTGAGAACCTCAGCGCCATGATGAACCAATTCGCCGGCCTCGCTCTCCCGAACGCCAATATGGCTTCTGCCGCCGCGGCCGCCATGGGTGCTCAAATTCCTTCAATGCAGTATTACCTCACCGCTGAGGGTCAATATTTGATGGCTCCAACAGGTCTGTATCCTCAACAACCAATGGCAGCACCTACTCAAATCGCCGACGGTTCTTACAATCCATATCAAGCTACTCTGCCATACCTCGCAGGAGCTGCGTATCCCGGCTATGTCCCAGGTTACCCAATGTTGCCATATACCTCCCACCGCAATGGCAGTGCTGGCTATTACGCTGATCGATCTGAGCACCAGAAGGACGTTCCTGGTCTCGAGAACCGTCGTGGATCTTATTCAACCAACGAGTCGGCTCCAAGCACTCCTTATTATGGCGCACTCACTCAACGTGAACAAGGTGGCACTCATATCGCAGCCGTTGATCGTTCCGTTTTTGGATCTACCCCATCTCCTCAACAACTTGCCGCTCAACATCCGGATAACCAAGCTGTCAAGCCACTTCCATACAAGACTATCCCAATTAATGTCGACGTCGATGCCCTTCTTGCGCAGAGCCCTCCAATTCCTCGGGCCGTCCCTGCTGTCTTCACTCCACGTGAGAGCATGAGAACCCTCGACCAGAGCTTGTCCAACCCAATTGCTGGCAACCGCAATGTCTACATCCGTGGTCTCCACCCAAACACTGATGACGATACATTGGCTGCATACGCTGCACGCTTCGGAAAGATTGAGACCTCCAAGGCAATCATTGATACTTCAACCGGAGCTTGCAAGGGGTAAGTCTTGTCCAATCTCTTCCATCTGATATGCACTGACTTGATTGTAGATTTGGTTTCGCAAAGTATTGTAGCGTTCGTGACTCGGAACTTTGTATCCGTGGCTTTTACAAGCTTGGTTACGAAGTTGGCTTTGCTAGGGTAAACCCCACCCGTCCCTTGCCTGGAGAGCGTCCTACTAAAGTTGTCCCCCAGGAGTCCTTCAACTCTCGGCTCAAGGCTGAGGGTGATGAGTCCTCCACCAACCTTTATGTTTCCAATCTCCCAAAGGCCATGACGGAATCGGTAAGTATCCCCCTTTGCACACTCCCCAGAAAGAATGTCTAATATGTGTGTAGGAACTTGGTGCTATTTTCATGGATTATGTCGTGAGCTCCAGCCGCATCCTTCGTGATTCCAACAACAATAGCCGTGGAGTTGGTTTTGCTCGGTAAGCAACTCGATTCACTCCCTTAACCCAAGCATTTTCTGACCGATGTTAGATTTGAGAGCCGTGATATCTGCGAGGAAATCATCCGAAAGTTCCATGGTCAACCAATTGGCGAGGATGGTCTTCTTCTCCAAGTTCGTTATGCCGACACCCCCGCGCAGAAGGACCTCAAGCGCATCACCACTGAGCGCCGACAATTCCGAACCAACGAATACAATGTTGGTGCATATGGCACTGCTTCAGACATGACTCTGTCTCCCCCAATTCCATCCCCTCTCCTCCCTCGTGCCAATATGATCAGTCATCACATCTCCAACTCTCGATCTGAGGGATCTTGGAAGCGTGATGAGTCGGCTGCGCCTGCAACGTAAGACCCACCACCCCCTTTCAAAGAGAGTACTTTCTAACTTGGTACAGTGCAACTGGTGGCGTTCCCATCTTCAAGGATATTGATCGTCAGGTCAAGGTTGAACTCACCGAGGCTACTCCAAACAAGTCCACAAACAAGTAAGTTTGTTTTTTGGGGTTTCGATCGTCAATTGGCAATTGTCTAATATCAGCTCAGGCAGCCTTTGATCGCAACCCCGACCATTTCCGAGGATGGCTCAGCCGATGATACCATCCAATACGACGCACCTCCTCACAGTGGCTCTCCAACTGCCCGCAAATCTTAAACGATATCCGCTGCCATGTTCTCCAAGACGCCATTCGTTCTTGGGTTCCTTCAGTTTTCATCACGTATTTTCCTATCACATCGCGAGTTGCTTTCAGCTTTTTTTTGTGATTCATGCCAAATCATATGCAGCATGGCCTTTTACAACATAAACACATTACCATACATGCGTACTCGTCGAGCAGGCATACATATTTGTCAGCATACACTACGTGGAGTTGCAATGGTACCGTTCAACATATTTCAAGTCTCATTACCAGGTACATTGCATGTGGTTACCCGGTCATTTTCGAAAAAAAGGGAGTTGGTGGTGTGGCATATGGGCATTTTTGATTGGTGGCACGAATCATTTCACTATGTCAACAATTGGGTCGATATGAAAGAGAAAGCCTTTTGAGCTTCTTTCCTGTATCAGTTGATTTTTCTTTTTTGCTGTGGAATTATGGCTATTACAATGCCTGGCTGGGGTTAGTCGGATTCCTTGTGTATCATAGTTCGAGGGAATACATCTCATAATTTGCCACAAAAAAATTGATTTCCTTGGTGATGTTGATGTGATGTTTGTAAACTGGATGTTCTTGGCTTGGCTTTTTCAGTCAGTGATTGTAGTACGAGGCACTTCCCCTTCTCCCATGCTCCTGGCTCTTCTGGAATATCGTAGGTAACATGAATCTAATTGTTCAAGCCGTGTGGGATAATCTAATTGATATTGAGAGCCTTGGTCGAAAATTGAGGGAACACCGTAGAGCCAGTCACGAATTCATGCACCCCTTGGTGTGGGCGAGAGACTCAGGTAGAGGTGTCATTGTTCACGCTATTTCAAAGCCAAAGGATAAATCAATCAGTGTGAATGGCTCAGGATAATCTCATTACTCTTCATGACTCTTCAAGCTAACTATCTAGGACTTTTAGTATAATTCCTTCTCGTGAGCACACGTAGATAGCTTCTTCCGCGGTCTGTCGAGGAGTTTGGCCAACCATTGGATGAATTTGGATCACTTCAATGATCAGAATATCATTGTGCAGCCTACTACGGCTCAAGCCTTTCAGCGATGTTGCACAGTGTCTCTTGGCTCAAGGCATCGCCTGGGCTTGTCATTATCGATCTAAATTTTTCTGAAGTTGGCTCAAGTCTGATCTTCGATTTTCAGCTTCTCGAATATGTCATTGCCAAACACATCCTTGCC
This sequence comes from Hymenoscyphus salicellus, assembly GCA_001414355.1. Classification (NCBI taxonomy): domain Eukaryota; kingdom Fungi; phylum Ascomycota; class Leotiomycetes; order Helotiales; family Helotiaceae; genus Hymenoscyphus; species Hymenoscyphus salicellus. The sequence goes on from LLCD01000662.1 coordinate 14,238, forward strand.
GATGACGACCTGATTCTCGTCTGGGGTGGGCTCCGCTTGGGCCAGTGGAATAGATTGTTGTTTTACTTCACTCCCTGCGCTCACTTCGTTCGCTTCGTCCTCATTCTCTTCTGCATTTTCGTCCTCGCCCTCTCCGTCTTCTCCTTCATCCCCTCGAGCGGCATCTGGGTCTCCGTCACCGTCCACGCCAACCTCTTTCATGTATGCCTCCAGCTCTTTCGCCATCTTTTTCGAAAACCCGGAGGCAGAAACCAAAACATCCAGTCTTTTGGAATCATCCTTCCCTACTAACTTCCGGGCTTCTGCCAAGTATGGTCCCTTCTCGTCACTGGTGAAGTGGAATCGACGTTGGAAGAATCGCTTGATGCAGTTCACGTCTCGGTCGAAGTAGTACTCGGCATTGGCGTGGTCGATGGAAACCATTTGGGGAAAATCGATTAAAATTGGAATGAGGTTCATCTTTTCTGGCTCATTTCCGCCTGCTGAGGCTGGAACTGTTTCCTCTTTGATCAGGATGTTGAACTCGTTGAAATCTCCGTGGATGAGTCCGAATTGTGCCAGGCGCATAATCATGGCAATGAGCTCGGCGTATAATGAAGCTGGATCTGGTACTGAGGAAATCTGTCGCATGGGGAATGCGTCTATGAGAGACATGACTATCGTATGTCGGGACTGTGCCAGTGGTTCTGGCACTGGGAATCCATTTTCTCGCAAGACCTGCATGAAGGTATATTCTTTCAAAGCTGCCAGTCGTGACATGTACATCCAGGAGCCGGACGATCGGTTCTTGAGGTAATCTCGGTTTGCCTTGACGGTTCGGAAGGATATGCGACCCAGTCTGTGGATCTTCAGGACTCTCTGTATTCCCTTCTCGTCTGCGACGACGAAGATATCACTTTCTTTACCCACTCCGATTTGGTTGCCGACGCTGTAGACATCTTTGCGCTTTCGGTAGGTATTTAGGGAGAGGTAGTCGAGTCCTCCGTATGTTAATCGGTAGCCGTCGTATTTTGCGTTCTTTAGTCGTGCGATCAACCCGACTTTTGCCAGAGCAGAGATGTTCTTGTGAACTCCACCCCGCAGTCCAGATAATTGTGCGATTAGAGGGGTAGGAACAACCTCGTGGTTTTTCGATCCCGTCTCGACGGCTGTGAGTGTACGCCAATCCTCCACCGTCAAATATCGCATGTGCTTCGTATCGAGTCTCATGTTTGCGGTTCGTGGGTTGGATTTCGCAAGTTTTGAATTAGCATCTGGGTGCTTCAATAAATTTATTTTCGGAGAGGTCAGAAAGTTGCGCCAAGGATTTCCACCCCCGGTTGGCGCTAGTGAAGGCGGTCCGCTTGCTGGAGGGAGCTCTTGACGCGAAAGCTCCAGTGCCTGAAATTCATCAACACCAATACGTCTATCTCCCACTTCTAAACCCATCCGAATTTCTACAGATACCTGCGACCTGTAATTTCTCTCTCGAATCCGCCTGATATCACAACGAATCACCTTTTCTTGATAAACCCTTTGCCCCCAAGGTCACGATGGCGCAGGATGGCGAGCAACCAAAGTCTGTTGACAAGGGCAAGGGAAAAGCAGTAGATGGAGAGCCTGGCAAACCTGAGGAAGTCAAGAAGGATAAGGATGGGAAGCATATGTCAAATGGCAAGAAGGTAGATGGTCCGGATTGAGGTATGGCTTGCAGTGTTGTTTAAATC
>LLCD01000663.1:0-15911 GCA_001414355.1 Hymenoscyphus salicellus
GAATCTCAGGGGTTGGTTGGGCACGGATGGGGGATGATCACCTTCGGTTGGCCGGCAGCTATTCTTCATTGGCTAAAGAAAAGCTTAAGGGACTCCCCTAGCAAATCTATTAATGGATCGATGACTTCCATCTGCAACATCACAACAATTATCACAAGATGCGGCGCTCTTTGCAGCTCTTGGAGAACAACCCTCTCCAGGTTGATGATGTATATTTGCTGCTCGGGAGATTGGCGACTGAAACGGGCCTGGAATCCTTACGTCTCGGGACCAAAGGCGTAAGGGGGGCATGTCATCAACGTCTTTCTCGACAACTTTGTGATGGCTTTCATTGGTAGGGCTGGACGTCGTTGTATACTTTTAGCATCATATCCTATTCGGGTGCTTACCGAGAAAGAAGAGCCCTCTTACGGTCTGAAAATAGTGGCAACGTGCCTTGCTATCATCATTATGTCTCCAACTCGACGATGCTCAAGTAGAAAGTAAAGGACAGACCCCGATTCTGTGTGACTTCTGCTCTTCAACTTCAACTATCACAACAAGAGATCTTCACTTGCATAACTCCATATCAACATGCCGGACTTCTCAACCAAGTTGGCTCTTCAAACAAGCCGTGAAAAGTCTTTCCCAAGAGCACCACAGCGGACTGGATCAAAAGAAGGAAATAGGTCTCGAAGTGCACATGGCTGTTGGACATGTCGATTACGGAGAAAGAAGTACACAGCCCCCCATAATATTGATGATAAATGCTAATGGATATCCAGGTGTGATGAGACTGGACCAGAATGCATCACTTGCGTAGAACGAGGATTGAAATGCTCCGGGTTTGGTGCTATCAAGCCAAGATGGATGGACGGCGGTGCTCAACAAGAAGCTGTCCATCAAGAAATCAAGGCAACTGTTGCATCAGTGACGAGGATGAAGCGAATGATGAAGTTGGTTCAATCAAGAGAAAAGGCTTCACCTGGCCGAAGAAGTGCTTCAATTCCACCTGAGCTGTTTGACAACGCGAGCAGCTCTTTCTATCTTCAAGATGGTTGCTCTTCGGGACCTACAAGTCGATCAGCATCAGCTGGACCAGCACGGCTACATTCCTTGCCAAGTCAGAATACACAGCAATGGGCATCTGGAATATCTGACTGGAACGTGGGAAATTTCAATACACTTCCACTTCAAGACGAAAACTCATTTTTCCGGCTAGCTGATGGCAGCTACAACTCCCTATCGGACAGTTTTCCAGCTCCAATGATGAATGAGAACTGCTATTTCCCTCCACCAACGAATAGTCATGATTCTCTCTATCACTACTCCACCCCAGAACCAGAGAGCTATCTTCCTTCCACAACCAACTCAAACTACGCTGTTATCCCTCAAAAATGCGTATTTCCACCTTCTCCGGCGTCTTCAGTGACCACTCTCGATAAACCAGACTCGAAAATGCAAACACCCAGGCGCCTTCAAGAGATATTTTGCGACACTAGCGATCAGCAGTATCAAGAGAGCACGAGCACCATGTCCTCAGCCCGAAATTCACAACACATGCCTCTTTCACCAGTTTGTGAAAACCCCTCACTTCGAGACTTTGATGTGAACGTCAAGAAACCAGCATTAATACTGCCAAAAGCCGAGTGCCCTCGTCCTTGCAACCAAGTCAACATTCCATCACTGGAAATGTCTGCTCATCAAAACTGGATTGAAGTCACCAACAAGTTACCTTCTTCGGTTGTTGATTCTCGGCTGCAGCAATTAAGATCAGCAACTTCGGAATTGGCAAGACTTGGAGATCTCTTACGAACGACTGAAAACCAAGAAAGGTACTCCCATCTAAGAGATGCTATCTCTTGGGTTTTGAGAATTCGTGACGACTATCTCATGGAATGTGAAAACCCCGCCACTCGTCTCTTGTCAAACGATGACTTGGCATCACTTGGAAGTTCCATCCGATTCGTAGTATGGACAGATATCACAACTCGAACATTCGAAAACTCAGAAGTGGAATCCCCCTTTCGAGGGCACATTTCCCGCCTCCTAGATGCCAGTCTCAGCACTCAGCAGGCCTGCCCCGGCCCAGAAGAAGGCTGGATCTTCACCGGCATCGAAAGTGTTACCCGCCTCGCGCAAATGCGGGCGCAACTCGCCAGCGAAGGCCTCTTCAACTTCCAAGAATTTCAACACCACGAATCTGCCGTTCTCACAAACCTCGAGTACCGGCTCGGGTCCTCAGATCCCTCCAACCCACCAGACCAAAAAACCACACTTCGACGAAGTATCTTCCTCCACGCAGTAATGATCTACTTCTACGTGATTGTTCAAGGACCTCTTCCCGAATCCTTCGACATCCGTAACAACGTCAATATCGTCATCCGCGATCTCGTAGCCTTAAACGATCCACAATCTTTGTCAACAGACTTCGTTTGGCCTTTCCTTGTAGCGGGATCCATGGCTGGACCGGAGCATCACCAAGTTCTTTACCAGCTGTTCGAGACGGGTTCTTTTTCATGTGGTCCTACAACTCGATTTGCGAATGCTTTTCAGATTATGCAGGAGTGTTGGGGTACGAGGATGCAGGGTTTACATGCTGATTGGAAAATCGCGCGGGTTAATTTGGCGAATCGTGGGTTCACGGTTGATACTGCTTGTTGGTAACTTTTGGGTGCTCTATTTCTGGGAATGGAAGGACGAAGGGGAGGGCGAAAAGGGGGAGGGTTTAATTCGTTTCTCTTGTATATATAGAATATTGTATGCGGATTATTTTCCACGTTTAGGTACCACGTGGTGGTGGAACCCCCTTTGTTAGGCGAGAGGACACGGGATGAGAAATGTATTTTTAGTTAAGGCCCTGTACGGCTCGCACAACTGAGTTGTGCGGGTCATAGTAAATTAAGTGCTAAACTGTCAACGCTGAGGAGTGATTAACATGTACGGCACACACATCAAATGTACCTAGCATTGTGGCTGCTTCACATACTAATAGGATGTACCTTTTGTATCTCACCAAAATAATTCGTGGGGCTCTTTTAGTCCCTTTTTTTTCACTCTCACAACACAAATTGAGGGTATTCCAGCTTATACTACTTCTACGACCTCCAACTCTACTATGAAGCCCCTTTCTCAACGACGTCGGCTAAGCGACCGTAATGAAATGAACTCATCTTTTATGGTAATAATTGGTGCATCTCTTGCTTACAATCACTATAAGTCCTACTATAATAAGACACCCTAGAATACTTTAATCCTTAAGAGAGACTGGTGGGTGCAGGAGCTCGTAGATAGCCATCTTAATCGCATATAAGATAACCTCATAAAATTTGTGTAGGGAGCCGTACACTCCAGTCACAAATAGTACTTTTAGTATCAAGCATAGACCACTTTGTGATACGCCTTCAGCTGAGCTCATTTACGCTCACATCTCAGGTGGTGAAAAAAAAGTCAATTGTGCGAGCTTACAGGGCCTAAAACAAAACTGATTCAATTGGAAATATTGTGTAATATTATATACGACAAGCGATTTACTGTGTCAACGAATACGAGTGACATGTCATAAACTTCCTTTCTAGCATGTAACTTTTGATACCTAATTGTCGTGTTTTTCTGATAATGGCATGTGTGTAAGCAAGCCGCCAACCCAGGTAAACCTCCCGTGACTTGAGATCGGTGTAACAGGTTCATGATCAAGATTCTAGTTCTAATTGGAATGGTATATCTTTGTTTACTTAGAGTGGATAAGTTTCCCTAGTGACTATAGACCAGAAAGAATTGAAGAAAGGAAAAAGGCATATTGGTAAAAGGAGAGAAAACTCCGGTTTTTAAATTGAATTCGCGCAAATAACCTACGCATGAGGTAATATGACGAAATCCCAGGAGTCATAATTCATCAGAATTTACATACAGAGGCTAAATCAAACTACCTCAGACCCCCATTTTTCAAAAGAGTCAATTCACACTAACCATCCACGAAATCTCCAGTGTCCATAAATTGATCTACTATCTTGATAACTCTGTCCCTTCAGTTTTTCCTTTGAATGCGGCGAGCAATTCTCTATATTCAAGCAGGCCAGGGTCATCATTCAAAAACATAGTTTCCCGACTTTTGAACAACGTGCGTTAAGAGATCTATTCCCTTTTCTACTTGTCCATCTGCGTAGTACGCTTTGGCAAGTGAATGTTCTGATGCAAGCCGCCGACTATGACCTCGCCGGCTCGAGGTTTTCCGAATGTCTTCGACGTGATCGATGAGGCACATGGCTTTGTTCACCTGCCTATTGTTATAATGCGCTCTACCAAGAGCATGCTCTACACTAAGCCTGAACTCATCATCTGGAGGCGAGGTTTGACGAGTCTGGACGACGCGCACCATAAGATCTATCGCATTGCCTAATTGCCCATCCTCGTAATACGCTTGGAAAAACTCGTATTCTGATGCAAATCGATCGATGCTGTTCTCGGCAAAAGTTATTGCTTAGATCCAGACCACTTTCTCTAAAAGACATATAGCGACGATAATTGCTTGTTTCTGATATAGGCTCTAGCAAGTACATGTTCTGATATGAGTCGATCAGGGTGGTTCTCGGCAAGAGTGGTAGCTTGAATCTGGACAACGTTTTTGAGGACGCATATAGCCTCGGGAATTTGTCTATTCTCAAGATAGGCTCAAGCTCATATTCTGTTGAAAGCCTATTAGGGTCGTCCTCGCGAAAAATCGTTGCTTTAGCACGAGTAATTCTCTCAAGGAGAATTATGGCCTTTGTAAGCTTACTATGCTCGAGATAAACTCTACTAACATGTTCTGACATAAGTCTAGATACGTTGTTCTCGTCGAGTATCTTAGCTTTAATCCGAATGAGCTCTTCAAGGAGGGCTATGGCCTCTGGGAGCCTGCTGCGGCATTCAATATACGTTCTGGCAAGTGTGTGAAGAAGTACGCGCCGACTGGGGTCGTCTTCGGCAAGATTATTTATCTGCATTTGAGCTAGCTTTTCAAGGATATCTAGGGCCTTGGTAAACTCGCCATCCATTCTATAAGAGTCTGCGAGGCGGTGTTGGAGAGAGTGTAGTTTCGGGTCATCTTCAGCCAGGCCGGTTTTCCCAATCTCAAAGATTTGTTCTCGAAGGGAAAAGGCTTGCTGGTATAATGAGAGCTGCTCTAAGCACTGAGCTTCGAATTTATATAATGACATGTATTTTAGCGTAGGCTTATCTAGCTCAATCTCAAGTTCGAGAAAGATGTCTTCGATAAGCGGGCGGAGTTTAGATTGATCTCGAATCTTTGTGAGGGCCCAGCCTAGCTCAATCAAGATGGGGATTATAAATTGTTTTGGTACGAGTAAAAACATCGTCTTGACGTCAAAAACGCTTAGGAAAGAGTGCAGACGCGGCCGGAGATACCGTCCCAATTTTGCGCTTGGATAATAATACACAAGAAATCCAAGGATTCAGCCAGTGCTGATCTATATCTGGGTTTGTTGAGAAGTTTGCTGCCGATCTCTGGCCCGAAGTGTGCAAATGGATGCATAAATATTGCGGGGCCTCCCCCCACGACGGCTCTGGAGACGAGAGAAAATGACTCGAGTATAGAGATTGCGTCAATAAGACGGTCATCATCCCACTCATTCTCCTCAACTGACAGAAATCCAAGCAGCTGCGAGGTATGCCACAAGCTGAAGGTGTTCAGGTCGCTATTTTCGTCGCCCCGGGAAAGTGCATTACGTGAACCATACCAAGCATATTTGAAGCAACTAATAAGAAGAAAATCAGAGTGCAGCATCGATAACACCCCCTAGCAGGCAGAGGGGGTCCTGTGAACCTTGATCCTTAGATTTTTCTAAAATTTCAGCAGACGCTTCAAAAGTGGCATAGACATTGCAATATCTCGATGTCGCTTGATCTGGTCGAAATTGGAGAAGTCGCTTACGCTGTCGGTGAAAGATGTCAGGATATCGATCCAATCTGCTGTGGCCTCTTGCGATGTAAGCGCCAGCTTGGATGATTGCAAGAGTATGTGACCCAGGAAATTCGATGACATCAGTTGCTTTCTGTAGACAAGATGGCCATTCCGCTTCCCGGATCCGTGGGGATTTCAGTAAAAGCTCTGTAGCGTGACCGTTGTCAAGACTGTCGAGTTGTTCCCAACCAATAGTATTATACTGGCGTCCGCAGTTTGGTATTCGAGAGTCATGGTGACTGAGCCGCAAGTCCCGGATGGAATATATACCTGATAGCCGATTTTTGGGTCATCGGCATTGTCCAAGATGAGTAGCCAGTTCTCCTTTGTGTTTGCTAGAATGCGGCACACCACCTCCACGCTCTCTGCAGACTTTCCAAGGGCTCTAGCGACGGATAAAAATCTATTACGAGCAATCGAGGGGTTGTCAACATCAACCCAAAATACACCTCAAAAGCTGTTATCGTTAGTCGTGAAACCAAAATCAATCCGTAGAACAAACCTCTCACGCAGGGTCTTTGCAACTTTCAAGCATATTTCACTTTTCCCCTGCCCTCCCATCCCTGTGACGACAAACCGCTTTTGTTTTGGAGGAGAATATGTCCGAGTCAATGCAAGCTGTATTTTATTTATGATTTTATCAAGCCCCGTGAAAAGGCTATTGACTGGGCGTGGAAGAATCCAATGTTTGTTTACCGAAGAGTTATATAAACTTTCGATACTTTGGTCTTTTTAATACCAAAAATAGAATGTTTCTTAAGCAAAGACCCTCGCGAGATAACTTACCATTCTTCTTGTCACGAGATGTCAAAACCGTGGGTCTGGCATTGACCATTCTCTTGATCTCTGGCAGCAATAGGGCAAAGTTCTCGTCATGCATGCCGGCGAACTTGTTAAGACCAGAGTGTTCGGTGTCGAGGAACATCATTCTATTTCCATGTAAACTTGCTGACTGTGTACTCACGAGCTGGAAATTGTCAGTCCGGGAAGTAAATTATGGGGCAATTCGAGAATTGAGCAAGGTTCTTACCTATGTCTTCAAAAGAGTGAAATCGGCGTCTCGATTCTCGTAAAAACAAACAATGTCTAAATGGGCATAGCCGGATCAGAAATTCCTCGAAAGATTGTGGAGCTCTGGATTATCTTTCTGGAGTAATTACAATGTGTGCTGTTAAGGCGACCTAGACGAGCCATAAAGTTCCCAAGACCTGCTGCATTACTACCTTGGAAGGGCGTGCCCAGGAAAATGATTCCTGCAACAGAAGAGCTTATATCTGAGAATTGTATATCCAATGCTGCATTGACAAGAGCCTGTTGAAAATAAGGACAAGTGACAATTTAGCGACCAGATCTACACACCTGTTGAATTGCCAAGCCTCCAAGGCTGTGCCCAATCAGGATGATTGGTCGCTGACGTTCCTATCATAATAACAAAAGTCAGTGAGATGATCTGTTGAACAGCTCAGGGTTACTCACTTGGGATTCTGTCTGTGTTGGTGTAATATATTCAAGAACTGCTCGGCACATTAGTCTAGACTGGTTTTAATTGAACGGTCTCCAATCCGATTTATAACTGTAAGTTGCAATCCGTGCATTTTTGAACAATGGCACCAGAATATCCCGGGGCCACATGACCTCACTCGATACATTTTCGTGAACCCGTTGTAGACTCTTCCCACGCCGATGTTTCATGAAATCAAATTTAGATCTTTTCAGTGGGAGCTTCTCTGAATTTGTAGATTTCTTGACCCATATATAGAAAGGATGTGCGCCCAAACCTTGAACGGCAATGATACTGTGCAAAGTTAAACCTGTTGCGAGTGGAATAGTGAGTGGACGTTACTCGACATCAAGATTGTCTCCATGGTCACTCGACCAGATATTCAGACCAGCTTGCTTCACTGTTTCCTTTGTACAAGCCATCTTTCAGTAAAGAGATAAGAAGAAGAGAGTTACACGAAGGGGTATATAGAAGACATGATAGAGGATTGAGTTGTGCAGGTTTCCATTTCCAGGTTACCCCACCCCTCCCGGTGGACACGGAAAGTGGCACCGTTACTTCAAAATACAAGAATACCAACGCTTGTAACTCAACGCAAGCTGGATAAAAATATCCAACGCTTTGCAGCAAAGCAAATTAGTGTCTTCCGTGTCTTGCTGTATTTTTGTTATATTTTTGCAACTATTCGTTGTCAAGTTATTCTGTTGTAATCTCAAATTATGGTGCCACTTTCCGTGTCCACCGGGAGCCCGCCCCATCATGTGATGCCTGAGGCGCATAACCGGTTACATTGCATAAGGTGACGGAGATTTTAAATGCTCAAGACGTCCAAGAAAACTTTACAGACACACAACTGTGCTCATTGCAAGTTGACCTGAAGATAGATAGAGGAGATGCTAGCCGAACGATGGAGCGTTTCGGACCGAGCCGTCAACAAAAGGCCGTGCGAGTCCAGTTACAACTCCATCAAGGAGGACAATCTATTGTCCTGGGGTCAAATCAACAGTATGCTCCCTTGGCCACAACAAGTTGTAGAGCCACACTTATTTTGATGGGAACAGCTAGTACCGCCCTTCCCTCCTACGATTAACCTCCCCACCTCCTCATACACAACACCGAATTTACCTACCACATACCACGATTATCAAGACAACCTCGTTCGTCCCAACAACAAGGCCTTTGTATCTCATGATATAGACGTTTCGAGACTCAACAAGATACATAAACACCTCTGGCTAGCTGGAATGCCGAAGAGTGCTCGTCCTCTCCACCGGCAGAAAACAATGTGTAGCGAAATCATCATCGTAGAACAGGCAGAGTTGCATTTAGTCTGGGATGGGCCCAAGATATCTGTCAAACCACTTCCAGACTACTTGTTGAGTCATCAGTTCTAGGAAGAGAATATTTGCCGTGATGCAGAGTTGCATGCAAGTGCTTGCTGATTTCTCCTATCCTATATTTGGCTTTTATGCAACAAGAGCGATTTTAGGCAGGCCGCAGAGCTCGGGTTGATTTCATCAAACATAGAATGGAAGGAATGGACAAGTTTTGTCGAATCATGCATTTCAAATATCGATTGTGTTGCTTTGGATACTGTCAATAAGCGCTACCAGTACGGGAAATTGCGATTAGGTAGGCCGAACGCTATACATCGACTTCATCATTTCTCTGCGCCGGCAGAATTTTTCCGAGGATATATGTATCAATACAAGGCGTATACTGTTTTCTTTGGTCGAAATTTCAAATGGGTTTTACTTGTTTGTTTATTTGTCTCTTATTTTGACAGCCATGCAAGTTGGCCTCGCAACTGGTCGTTTACAGCATGACGAAAGGTTTCAGAGAGCGTCTTTTGGACTCGCAGTATTCTCGATTGTGGCGCCGGCAGAGATTGTTGGGGTATCAATGTTACTTTTCTTTAGCTTTTTCTTTGTTCATTTATTTCTGACAAGGTCACGCTTGAAGGCTAGGGAATTACGAAGGATGGAAGCCATATTATCTAAAGCCGGCAAGGTGCCATGAGGGCATCTGCTTCGATGAGAGCCAGGATGCCATTTCTGCCGTTATTAATTCTCGATCAATTACAGTGGAAAGGGAAAGAATATTTTCAATGTCAATTTGAGATGCGGGATAAAATCTGTTTACATTGCCACCAAGCCTTGCAGGATTTCGAAGCAACTTTCCTTCCATAACTTAGCTAACTCGTTGAAAAGAATTAACTTGTTAAACTCTACTCGTGTAGATTTGAGTCTTGCTTTTAGTCAATTAGTTGAGGAGACAGCAAGCAGATTGAGTTACCAATTCCTACGCACCCTGATGGCTGCCTTGCATATTTGGATTGAGAGGGCGGTAAGCGCTGCCAACGCACAACCAACATGGCTTTGCACATCTCCAACTTCAGCTACAACTCATAGCCGCAACCAACATCTCGTATTCCCAGTTTGAGAGGCTGAAAATTATTTTGTATTTCGTCAAACACGGGTGGCCAAGGCCCATGAGTGATGCAGATACCATAGAAAGAATGATCACCAAATTAGGTACCCAGGCACAAGCCACAAAATGCTAGAGACATGAACACTCTGACACCAAGCTGAATAGCTTCAATCCAGGCTTAGAATTACACAGGGCTTAGTTCGAGGATCATGAAACCGATAGGTTGGCCTTTGGGCTGTGTGTGAAATAGAATTCCAGATCAAATTCTTCAACTTGTTTCCTATAAGAATATGCCCCATTCCATCACTTTATTTATTCCAGAACAGCAAACCACACACACTCTTCCAAGCTCTTTCACTAAGTTTCAATATCTCGTTTCTAAAAACAAAACAAAACACAAACATCCCACCACTCGCAACCTCGAAAAAATGTACGCCATTCAAACCAGCATCGCCGTTCTGCTTGCGACATCCATTGCGCAAGCCCTTCCCCAGCCAGAAATCCGCCAGCTAGAGATTACTTCAACTTTTCCAATTCTTACCTTTACCACCCTCATTGAGGGAGCGTGGAATCAAACGAGTGCGACAGATCCAGATTGGGTTTTTGGCGAACCTCAAAATACCACAATATCTGTTACAAACTCACATTACTTATACCACGGTGTTGGTAAGTACCCACATCAAACATCACCAATTAAGTTCAATACTAACAAAACCTAGTTCTCGACGATAACAACGAGACCTTGGAAGACGGCAGGTTATGGAAGTTAAACATCCCAACAGATAAGGAGTGCAACATTACCTTCGCACTCGGCTTTTCTCACCTTTTCAAGGGGCTGGAGGTGGAATATGACTTCACAAATACGACGCACTTGCTCGAGGTCGAAGAAGTGATATGCCAAAATACAACAACCCCTTTTCCCACCACAGTTCGCGATGAGAAGCGAGAAAGTTCTGAGGATGGCTGGGAGCTACCAGGACTAGAAGGATCTGCCAATTCAAAAGACGGTTGGGAGATGAATGGGTTGGAATCTGGTCCCCTTCCTTATACGACAATCACTTTAAAGCCTTTCTACTGGGTCCCTGAACCTACCCCTGCGGTTTGATTTGTTCGGAACAAGCTGAGAAGATGTCGGCTCTAGTAGTTGCGTCCATTGGTTCAAATTCATAACAGCCTACTGCTTTGTATATCTGGAGTTATTTGTTAAACTTACATTCTTCTTGTTCTGTTGGATGGATTTTTATGGTCTGGTGATGGGGAAATTACGAGTCAACTTGGACTTAATATGATAGACGTGCCAAGATAGATTTTGGGTTTTAGGATAGTATTTTTTATCATTTAGAATCAAGTAGAATGCATCAGAATTAATATCTCATCCTTTTTATATTCAATAATGCTCATACTCGTAAGGTTTGTCATCGAACACGTGAGACAAAGATCTTACGATGAGTTGTTATCCCAAGCTACAAAATCTCCCTGGCACAGAGTTCAATTAAATTCAGAGACTTCAAAACCTCTGTCGAGTCAAAACACCACTTCAATAAACACCACTTGAAGGACTGAATTCTCAAGATGCTGTAGTGTATGCGCCAGGAAAAGAATTTAGGTGCGTTTGGATGGCGAAGAACTTTCTTTACGGAGCGGGTAAGCTACCAGAACGATAGCAAGCGAGAAGGAAGCAACAAGTAAGCCAGTAAGAAAGAGTAAACTATGAGAAGATAAGTAAAATATCAAATAACGAGGGAGCTGCTAGATTACAAGTACTTCATGGGGCTCTTAAGTTGTAAGTGATCATAATAGAAATTTGTCACTTTTTACATCAAACCTAAACTTCCAAGATTCGGGAAAACATGTCAACCAGTACTGAGTTTCATAATGATTCATAAAATTTTGAAATCTTAACCACAAAATAACTGAGTTATGAAGTATAATCGAGGGGAGGTAGCCGGAAAAGGGGGAGTAGGCTACGAGTGGGTTATTAAGTAACGAGTGAGTCGGACGACAAGTAAGCGAATAGTAAGTTAACAAAAAACCACGAGGAAGCCATGAGAGTGTCGGTGCTGGGGCAGGAGCGATCCTCAACAGTATACCCTGTATATAGCTAGTATTCTGGGCATCACCCCACCATCACTCCTATATGCAATCCCATGAGCATCACAACTCGGCACACGGCTAGGTTTGAGTTAATCAATATTCTACCATACAGCTAGGAGCAATACGATTGGTGTTCCGAATAACATGAGATGATTGTTCTTTGTTTCTTTAATTGTGTGTAGTATGTCGATGACATTTATTCAATCGTTCAAAGGCATTTAGGAAAATATGTCCCTCTCGCTAATGTATGTAGAACAGTTGCACTCTTAAGCAAGTGCCGAGTCTCTCCAGTCGTAGGTAAAACAACTTCGTGAGCTTCGAAGAGCTTGAGAATCTCTTTCTTAGGCTGTTGTGAAGTGGAGTTTGGAGGTTGGAGGCTGGAGGTTGGAAATTCAGTTGTTGGGGGGTAGTTCTAAGGGGGGGGGTCCCGTAGTACGTTACCAACTTGGGCCCCTACAGCTACCAAACCCCAATGCACAATCAATAAGTATTATTCAGGTTAAAAATGGTTGCTAGCGTTCTTAATTTCTTACTTACTTCCCTTCTTGCTAGAGCATTAAATCAGACAAATCATTACAAACACAATCGCCCTACCTCGATTTTCAAAACACAAAGAACGACACAGAACTGGTAACCCGCCAGCTCTCCCCCTCAAAAATTGCATAATTTCTGCAGCGCCGTCATAGTTTTGCTCGCAAACAGTCTTGCACGAGCTTTGCCCCAAGCCGTTCCCGAAAGCATTCCCCATGCTACTACCTATACCACTCCTTATGCCCTTACCCAAGTCGATCTCCTCCGCTCGACGATACAACAAAGTTTCCGGTTATCACTTTTGCAGATTACGCGAAAGGCTCCTGGGACGATTGAGACCATACGAAGAAAGACGATTTAGAACAAGATCTCATCCCAAGAAGCCTATTTTGAGACGCGTGCTTATAAACTCGACGCGAAACGCGAGCTTGAAGTCAAAGTCTCCCAAAACCTCCCCTATTTTCCCAACCTCAACATAATTTAGTGTTTTGAAAGTTGAAAAAGAAACAGCCTTTGATAAATGTGGGTAGAAGGGAATTTCAAATCTCGTAATCAGACTTGTAGCAGCTATTTCTAGGTTAGGTTCTCAGGGTGACTATTCTAAGGCAACCCATGAATAGATTGATTTTCTGGGGGCTGTTACCGGGCAAGCCATGAATAGCACATGCAAACTTCCGGTACTATCGGTGGGTCACCGAACAATTGCTCAAATGACATTCCCGTGCTATTGAATTGCTCGGCTATTTCCTCATCCGTCAAACTCCTACTCCACTTCAACATTCTCATCTGATGTACAAGATTGATCAAATCTAGAGTATGTATAGACCGTATTACTGAGTTGTATATTTGGTGAATGAAGCATGCCACATCCCTCCTTACTCAAATTGCCATTCTCCAAAAGCAAAGTCACGTTCATATCACGTGTATATGGCTCTTTGCGCCAATTCTTTGAGATCCGATCTTCGGCCGAAGTCGAAGAGGACGACCTTCCTTCATCCTCACAGGAATTTTTAACATCGCTTTGCAATGGAATGGATTCGATCTCAAAGACTCTTTCGTAGAGAGCCGTGTTGCTCTCAAATTAGAAGCATGAATATGGGAGGTTTATTTTAACCACCTGCTTCTTTGGGAAATGACGTCTGATCGAGATACAGCCGGCATGGCAGAGAAGATCCTACCGGAAGAGATTGGGGTTAGAAGCTCCCTGGTAATAGACAGCTACATCTTTCCAAACTTATCTTACTCCTACGTCTTGAGCAACGTTGTACTCATCCATCACGTGGGAGAGCAGGATTGAGGGGTATCTCAAGCTGCATGAATACAAGCTAAGTCGGATTGCATACCCCACCTTCCTTCATTGACTACCTGAATTAGCTTCTTTTTGGGAGGCAGTCTCTATTTCAAGATAACTGCTTTATGGTTTCAACTGACAGTAAAAAGACTCAATATGGGGATTGTTTGGTTCTCCAATATAGCGCGGCTACTCTTAACCGTTAGCCTGGTGTTTCCAATGAGCACTGTAGCAGAGGTTCCAATTTGGTGTGGAAAGCCATATATGAGCACGTAGGCGACCACTCCAGACGAACACATATAATCCAAATTTACCTGTACAAACCTTACTGACGAACTTACCAGTGACCATTCTCAGGATCCCGGCGGTCAATTTCAATTTCCCGAAGTCAATGACACCCCCATGCTATACATCACCGTCCAGCCACTGTACAGTATCTTCCTCGAAAGTGATACATTTGGCTCTTTCATTTTGGAAGCTGTGATATCGTTTACTTTCGGTCAACCCTACTTCAATTCATCTCACAGCTCTACTAGCAATGACGATAAACCACACCCATTCAACAATCTTGAATTTGAGATTCACAGCGAGGAGAACAACAACCTTCTCGTCTCAGAATCCACGCCCGTAAACTCAACAGGGAAACTCTTCAACTTCTCCCTCTCATCTTTCACCCCCCGACTCACTCCATATCCCATCACCCTCCACGGAAAATCACCAGACGGAAAACAAAAGTATACCAGCACCACTTCAATCTTTGTCCTCCCCTCCCCAACCCACGGAAGTGCCGTCAAAATCGACAACCTCTACGGGGGTCTCCTCATCCAGAACCAAGTGAATAACTACCAAGGATGGTACTCTATATTCCCCAACGGTTATTACGCAGATGGTCGTCACGTCACACCTGCTGTTTTCAACATCACCAATTTAAATACCTACGCAGAACAAGGATTTAACACCATCAATATCGTTCCTGATGGTGGTTTACCTGATCAATCGTATCCTGTGGAGTCGCTTGGGAAGTACTGGGATCGGATGGATGAGTTGAATTTGTTCAATATTTATGATATGCGGTTTGCTTTCCAAAACAGTTCCAGGATTGAGGAACAAGTTGCGTTGTGGAAAGATCGAAGCAGCTTGTTGTTGTGGTACACTGCTGATGAACCGGATGGCGTGAGTAAACTTGATTTATTTTCTCCTTCATAGGTTTTTAATAGGTCTTGTCATTCTTCTACGTACACCAATCATTGTTATTATTCTGGTGCTCTCGAATAATCAAGATATTGATTTGAGATTGCGTGAAAGAATCGCGAAGCCAAGTTTCTCATTCTTCCACTCATGATCGGATAATCGTTTCGTTATTTTGATTGCTCAAGATTGTTCCGCACACGGAGGCGTATTCGGAGGAATGAGTGATCCACGAAGAGAAGTTCAACAACTTCCTTCAAATTTTCACAGCACACTCACAATGTCTTACACACATCTTCCCCCTCAAAACCAGCTAACAAACAGCTAACAAACCCCCAGTGGAATTACCCCCTAAACTCCACCGCTCTCGCCTACAGCCAGCTCCAAGCCCTCGACCCCTACCACCCCGTCTCTCTCGCCCTCAACTGCCAAAACTACCACTACACTCCCTACGCCTCCGGCGCCCACATAATCTTCGAAGACGCCTACCCAATCTCAATAAACGCAACTTACTCCATCCCTTGGTCCACCCCCTGCAACACAACATACGGCGACTGCGGCTGCGACAACTGTATCGGCTCCCTCCTTGACGTCCCGAATCGTGTCGATGATTTCCAATCCTATCAATCTAACATTCCCCCATCCAACTCTACCTCAGCCGGTTCCCATAAGCCAATATGGCCAGTTCTTCAAGCCTTTGGCAACCAAGATTACTGGCCCGGCTTTCCAACCGCTTCAGAAATAGCAAATATGATGATTCTATCCGTAAACCACGGCGCGAAGGGGGTGACGTATTGGATTTATCCTTCGAGTCCTGAGATAAACGTTCGTAGTGGTGAGATGGGAAGGATTCTCAATTCGGAACTTGCGAAGGAGTTTTTGTTTGGGACTGAGCCGGTAAAAGGGCTAAAGGTAGAAGGCGGAGAGGTAAGTCC
>LLCD01000664.1:0-15904 GCA_001414355.1 Hymenoscyphus salicellus
GGGGAGGGTAGGGTAGGCTCCCGGTGGACACGGAAAGTGGCACCATAATTTGAGATCACAACAGAATAACTTGACAACGAATAGTTGCAAAAATATAACAAAAATACAACAAGACACGGAAGATACTAATTTAATTTGTTGTAAAGCGTTGGATATTTTTATCTAGCTTGCGTTGAGTTACAAGCGTTGGTATTCTTGTATTTTGAAGTAATGCTGCCACTTTCCTAGGTTACTCTTCGTTGTTGTTGTTGTTGTTGTTGTTGCTGTGTCATCGTCTTCTTCTTCTTCTGTCGTGCTCTTTCCTGCCTGTAACATGGTTTAGAGGTGGCGCGGAGGATGGGCATGGCCGTCATGCGTTCTATTCTCAAACTTTCGGATCGTCTGGTTTTGGGGGCGAAAAATCTATCTGGATGGAAATTGAACGATGTCTCGCGGAGAAAACGAGATACGGAGAACGGGGTGAGGCGCTGATCGACCTGGATGAGGGGGATGTTTTCGGGGAAAGCGGGTGAGCGAACGTCTGTGCAACCGTAGATTGGTATCTCTTGATAAAAGCGGCAGTAAATAGCTTGTGTTGTTCTAATTGCTTAGGAGAATTTAGAATATTATCTTGAACAATTCAAAATATTGTTTGAAGTAATATTCTAAATTCGTTCCAGAATGATTCCTTCTATTGCTCGAAAATGAAACAAGGAGAATTAAGCGGGCACGTACGATATGAAGTATTTACCGCCGCTTCTATTGTCCTAATGAGGTGGAGCTTTTATTATTTCAGCTGGTAGATGAATTTCCAGCCTCTTCTTACCCATCCATCAGCCTCCCCTCCCACCTTGGACCCTCTTTCCCCTCCCCAGTCTGGGAATCCCTTCAGTCCAGTCCAGTCAGACTCCTCTCCATACGATCCACTGACCGAAACACCATGGCCACCACCTGCCCTGTGCAAAAGGAAAAAAACAGCGGGCTCTCCCTCCCCCATCTCACCTCAAGCTCTGGAGACTGGAATGCATATCATCCTGGCCACATCCAGCTACCTTGCCTGCCAGAACCACAAAACACATCTCTCTACATTCTTCATTCGCAAGCCCGTAGTCAAAGCAAGCTGCCTGCAGGTGCACCTCGAGATCCCTCCTTCTACATTTCTGTTTTTACTCTTCCAAATATTCTCCCTCCCTCCATCTATTTGCCCTGTTGCAGCCTGCATACTGCAGACCAGACCAGACTACTGCAGTTCACCCACCTCCACTCATCTGCACCTGGCAAGCGGCATCAAGCTTTGCATTTCCTCCCTGTCCTGTCGAGCTTGTCTTCGGCCTCAAGCATCCTAGCTCCTACTCATTCCACCCTACCAAGCTACCCTGTACGGTGTACAGAGCACGGAGAGTACCATCGTCAACTTCGGCTTCTCTTTTCATTCGGTCAAAATTTGGCTCCATCTCTGGCACGTCTGCAGCTTCATTCATTGTGAATTGGTACCTTCCCAAGCCCCCAAATCTCTGTTTCCGTTCTCCTGCCGGCGCCACAGGAAATAGGGGCCGTTCTAGTCTTCTAGTCTTTTCTGCAGAACAACAGCCGTCCAACAGCCCAACAACTTCTTTGGAAATTGGACTACTGGCGGTGCTAATCGCCATTTGGAATCTTCAAGGGGGAGAAAGTGGAAAGCTGGTCACTCTAGAATGCTGACACAAGAGCTTTCTACTTGTTCGGAGTTCGGTGAGAAAACACTTGGAAAGCTGGGATTTTGGACTCGACGAGGTCTTTACTCCCGCAATTTGGCATCTGTTGCAGATCCTTCCATCAGATCATTTTATTCGGACACCGGCAAAAAGCCTGCCTTCTGGAATTGCAGCTCTCGAGAAAAATTCCCGAAACTCTGGCAGCGGCACCTGTACGACGAATACGCACGCCCCTGCTACTCTTATATCATAGATGCATTCACAGGGAGTGTCTAATTAGGCGGACCATACGACTCATACGAGTAGATTCAACAAAAAGAGTCCACATCGTACCAACAGAGTAGGTAAATTACCATTGAGGCAGGTCAATTCGTGGCGATAGGGCCCAACGCTAGCGGTACTTAACCAGCCACCAAGAAAGCCAACCCTACAACCCTGAAATATCGGCATTGCTGGAGTTCCTCTTTTCCACATCAATAGGAGAGAATATACGGAGTACCGTCTCTTTTCCTATCAAGGCAAGGTTTCTTGATTGAGCCTGACGGTTCTTGGTAGTCTTCCAAACTTGGTAGCACCGTCCCTGTTTGCAACTGCCTCGCGGGCCGTCCACTCTCTCCCTGGTCTGGTTTTGTGTCTTCTTTGGGCTAGTGGGGGTTTGGTGATACAGGTCTTGAAAGACGTCGAACCTCGAATCTCATTTTCCCAATACGATTGGGACTTTTGAAGTTTCTTTACTGCCCACAGGACTTTCTTATCGGCAGCTTTATCACAGCGAGGCTCCAGTATGGCAGATCACAACTACGAAGAAGCAGTCCGGCGGGAGAGTAACGTAGAGATATATCCATCACAGCCAGGCGAGAAGCCCGCAACGCAGACATCCTCACCCTCACATCGACTAAGTTCTGCTAGCTCATACGCGGACCTAAATTATTTATTTAGTGCTCAGGATCCTGCAATGATTATACAAAAGCCTGGACGGAACCGTCGAAAATCAACCCAAGGATCCGATAAAACCAAACACCGTCGAACACGTTCCGGTTGCTACACATGTAGAAGTAGGAGAGTCAAGGTAAGACCTCGAACTCATTCTCTGTATACTGCCTCCCTCTTCACACCTGAGAATCTAGGACAACCAATCGTATCATTCGAGAAGGTTTAAAACAAATGAGAAATCGAGGTCCTGATTTCTCCAAACTTCTTCGCACAATATTTCAGGTTTTCTTGGTCCATTTTACACAATCCCCAATGTAGTAGGCGTACTAGGAAATTTTTACTATTGAAAGACACTCTCTTCATGACACTTGCTAACAAGAATAGTGTGACGAAACACATCCCATCTGTGAAAGTAAGAAACTCCAACCTGGTCACAATCATGAAGTCTTTGAATTAACATTATCATAGGATGTAGGAAAGGCGGACGTGAATGCGTCTACCCCGAGCCACCCACATCAAAGAAAGGTAGCTCTGAACGACGACCCCGAGACAGCCCTGGCTCTTCATCAGATGAATACGAAGGAGGTCCCGAACGACCGTTAGACATTATACCGGACGAGGACGAACCCCAGGGGTCAAATGCGGGACGTCAACAATCAGATCCCAGCCTGCCTGCTAGTGGTATCAAACATCCACCTCGAAGCAGTTCGGAAACACCATCTTTGATACAGGATAAAGGCTCGTCGCCAACCCCTTCCAGCGAGGGTTCCACCGGTTATTCCTCGTACCAAACTCTCATAGATTCTCGGCTCCCACGGCAACCCGGATCAGACAAGGTGGACTGGAGTCATCTGCCACACGACCTCCAGTCCTATCTCGACTACTTTTACGAAAACATCACTCATCTGCACTACTCTCTCAAACATGATTCGGAGGATTTCATGCGTACCAAGCTTTTGGATATTGCGCTACAGAACGAACCTTTGCTTTACGCAATTGTTGGCTTTTCTGCCTTTCAGAGGACCCTTCACAACCCGAATGGAAAGATGCAGGATTTTCTTCAGTACTACAACAAATCCGTTTCGCTACTTTTGAGAGCACTAAAAAGGGGCGACAGACATAACCACGGAACCATCCTAGCAATGCTACAATTAGCAACCATTGAGGTATTGACGAGTCCTTATGTATGTTTTTTTCATGTCTAATGCTTTACAGGAATTCCTTGGAGACTGGATAAATCTCATTGGCCACCAAAAGGCAGCATACCAAATCTTGACGGAACTATACACGCCACAAACCATTATGCAGAGCGGCATGACGCGTATCATTATCGAATGGTATGTACGATTTGACGTATTTGCTGGTTTATTGGGTGGCTTTGAAACTGTGCTTTCGAGGGAGTGGTTCTCGAGCTCCTTTGAATTCTATCGTAACATGGTAGAAGCTGAACCAACAGTATTGCATTGGAAAATCGAAGCATCTCTGTCATGTTTACGTCTTGTAGCAACCGACATGTCACTTCTGTTCACCAAACTCGGAAAGGGGAAGGTTTCTATCCAACAATTTATGGTCGAAAATGTACAGATTAGCACGAGAATCGAGGAGTGGCAAACCAAAATGGACCCTGCTCTTACGGACGACCGCTACAAGGTCAATGAGTTTACTGGAGCCCCTCCTCGGGATCCAGACGACATTGTTGATCCTTACAAGCCTGGCATTCTTTATAACGGCCCACTATACTCAATGAATGTGGCTATAATCGACTGGCATTCTGTCGATCTGATGCATAGATATCAGACTTCTTTGATCACAAAGGTCGAACCAAGCGCAGATATTGTTCACAAGGCTTTTGTGAGCTGCCAAATTTTCGAGGCAATGGAGTTGTGGCCAGGAAGTCCTCCTGGAACCATTCAAGCATGCCAGGCAAGCATTGCGATCAGTGTTTTGTTTCTTCCACGAGATGACAGACACGCCATGTGGGCGCGCAGGAAACTTGCTGTTGTTGAGTCTCATGGGTAAGTAGATTATCAGGATATTTTTTGCTTGGGATTTTACTGATTGCTCTACCAGTTACATTTACCCCTATACTTTCCGAAAGAAAATGGCAGACCTCTTCCGCGACGAGAGTTGTATGCACTGGTGGCTTCCCAACGATGAAGCCTATCCACCAATCATACGCTCTATTCGGAAGTTCGTCGAGGAGCGTTCTTCAGCTCCCAAGGATGTTCCTGCGGAAGATTTACGCGACATGAAAAACATCTTCGCCTCCATGAATCTTGAAGAAAGCAAGGCTGATGCACCACCAGGTGGATATACGGGCAAAGAGACATTGCAAATGCAAAGCGCACCTGGTAATGTGCAAGAAATGACTAGTGTAGTTGGGGAGGAAGTTTCTGATTTTGGATATGATTCAACACAGGGGTACTCGACACAAGGGTTCAGTAACCAACAAAGCGGACCCTTCTAATTCGAAAAGAATCAAACCGACGACAAAAGATGGAGAAAGTCGAGCGAAGACGGTTTCTAGAAATCAAGCTAGGAAATTGGGTCGATTCGATCCCAGGTTGTTGAAGAAGATACCATGGCGGTTCGCGATCCCATGCCGAATATTTCCTTTACAGGTGGAAAGAGACCCGGGTGTTTCTCTTGATTGGTCTTACTGAAAGCCCTCAAGTAGCATTGGAATATTCGGGAAGGTCGGGTGGAATGGTACCGGTAGTGGAGTGATAGAAGAGTAGGATTGGAAGAACTGGACTACTTTATGAAGATATGATATGTATGATGATTATATGGGAGTCACAGGAAGGTGCAACTATACAACTAGGTGTGAATAGAGGGTATTTTTGGTGGGGTTTCTGAGAGGTTGAATATACAAGGGAAGTAGCTGAGATGGAAAAATAGATAGATACCTGCTCTTACGAGCTTACGAATTTATTTTCCGACCCTTAACGGAAGAATATGTTTTATATATTCGTTGTTTTTTCTTCTTTTTCTTTGCGCTTTCTTTGCAGAAAGGGAAAAAGAAATGGTCACGCCTCGCGATGGACAATAATAGCAGCAGCTAATTCTTCCAGCTCTAATTTCTTGTATAGTTTCAATCTAGATCTCCAAGAGTGTTTAATTCATCATCTCAAATCTATAAAACAATCCATAAAGTTCCCTAAGTTCCCAAAATTACTAACTGTTTTATCGAGTTCCTGGCCTCATATCTTAGGTGACACAGCAAACCCACCCACACACTAACGCGCTTCGGGAATAGCCCAATGCAAGCTCCCCATCGCTCCCCATGCACCAACTGGACGTATCGTACAGATCCCAAACTCACAGCCTTCTGGACTTTGCAATATACGAATCCCCCCTCCAACCATCGACCGAGCCTGGAATCGCCATAAACAACCATGAATCGGCCAGGTATGCTCGCTCATCAAATGCTGTTGTCTTCCCCCCCGGCCCCCGCTGCGATGTCCAATTCTGGGAGGGGGCTTGTTTGTCCTTGAGCGTATGTGGTGGTGAGAAGGGAATTGCTTTCTGCGAGCGCAAATGTTTCTGAAATCTGATGGGACTGCTTTCTTCTTGTTTTGCACCGATTGAGGCATTTCCGGAGCATGCTGTCATTTTGTGGCATTTGCGACAACCCACTCGTTCAACTCCGACACGCGACTGAGAAGTCTCATCGAGAAACCTTGACCGGCGGGCGACAATCTGTTTGGGAAAGAGCTCAGGGTGCTGTTGCTGCTGGTCTACCCTGCCCTGCGAAGTTGCGCCCCAAAAGAAATACCACTGCATCGCTTCATCCATCCTCTACCTTCCAGAGTCACTATCCACTATTAGCTTTCTTGTTTTATAAAATCCCCCCCGCTGACCAGAAGCCTTGAATCTCTAGCCGTCGGACCCCAATCTCTTCGTGGCCTGCCCAACGGTTTCCCAAGCCAGCAACAATTACCCCAAAATCGAAGCATATCAGGAAGATTACCCCCAGGTGGGAAGATGCGTATGGATGCTCCTTTGGATATGCAAATGGTCGTAGAGGGTTAGAACGTGTGCTGACGGTATTGGAAAATATAGCAAGTAATGGGGCAACCTGGGCTTTCGGAGGAGGAGTACCGATGGGAAATGCTGGGCTAGGAAACCCTCGACCGAATAATGGACCTATGACAAGTTTTGCGCAAACAATCGGCGGTTCCTCCCAAGCGGCAGCACCTTTAGACCTTTCGTAAGTGGTTGGCATTTCTTGTTTTCTGGTGCGACATGAAGACAGTGCGTCCTGGGAGAATGAATTTGCGCCGAAAAGTGAAGTTTCGTGCCAGGAAACGTTGACTAATATATATATACCAGGGAATTCCCCTCGTTATCAAACAATCAAACTCAGCCCAGCCAGTCAACGTGGGCAGCTACTGGAAGGAATCTGGGTCCCTCTGCAAATCTGCGAATGCAACCATCAGCGTTATCCTCACAACAACAAATAAATGCCCAACAACAAACGCAACAGCAACAGGACGATTTATTTAACTCATCCTCGCAATTACCTAGTAACCAAGGTGGCTTTCGGTTTGGGAATCAAAATGCTGTAGGCCAAACATCATCCAACGTCGCGGACGAGTTCCCTCCTCTCAATCGTAATGCAAATGGTGAGATCGGGCAAGATCGTGGCTCAAGTTTAATTCCGAATGTTGGTTTTGGCGCTCCAGCGAATGGGTTGGGTTTTGGATCGGCAAATCCTCCTCAGCCGAGTCGGAACAATGGTCTTTTAAATGCCCTATCAGGGAGCAGTAGGGCACCTCCCGTGAACCACATTACATCTCCAGGCTTGCCAGGTAAGCAGATCGAGTGCTTTTGACCACTTTGAAACCCCATTGACTCATCAAGTAGGGGTATCAAATTCGATGCCACAACCGGATGGCACCCAACAAGGTGGCGGTGTTGGGGAAGACAGTAGTGTGAGTGAATAAACGTTCATCCACAAAAGGCCCGGACTAACCTCAACTACCAGGCCTTCTCAAATCCTCAGTTTCCATCAAACGCAACGCGTGAAGATAACACACCACATCCCACGATGAACTCAAGAGGCAACCCTCGGCCAGATGGCCTACCACAGCACCCTGAACTGGGAGGTTCGAGATCGCATACTGCTGAGCCAGGCTCTCCATCCTCTCAACATAATCCAGACGAGCCTGGTCAAGAAGTTCAAGATCCGTTGGCGCATATGTCCGAGATCGACAAATGGGGTCTGAAAGGATGGTCGTTTATGATGAACAACTTTCCAGACTATTCAGCTCTTGTCAACGGATCCAATATCACAAATCTTGGCTTTGACCTCAACTCCTCCGAGTAAGTAAGCGCGCGCAGGCTGTACAACAATCATTAACAGTTACTAGACCTTTCTCCACCGAACTCTACTCCGTATGGGACAACGAGCCAAGCCGACCCGCCATACCCCAATTCTCTATACCTGAGTGCTATAGAGTACACAACGTCAATTCTTTGGAGAGCAAAATACAAAACTTCAATGATGAGGCCTTGATCTTCATGTTCTATAGCAATCCAGGTGACATCCAGCAAGTTATGGCTGCGCAAGAACTGTAAGTATCCTTCTGTCGTTTGACGTCCTCACCTGCTAATTGACAACCCATTAGCCACACCCGCAACTGGCGCTATCACAAGAAGCTTCAGCAATGGCTAACCAAAGATGACATGATGGTTCCACAAACACTTGGCAATGGTACAGAGAGGGGCTATTATATTTTCTTCGATATCAAACTGTGGCAGCGAGAACGTGTAAGTTGTGGTATGTCGAAACGCAAGAACGTAGCTAACTAGAAATGCAAAGCGTGAATTAACATTAATCTACGAAGATCTCGAAAGTTTGCCAAGCGGGCCCGTCAATCGTGTCGGCTAGATTAGTTGGGAGATTTTCATCAGGTCCAAAGCTGGCGATCTCACGGGTTGTATTTTTGACCAACGTTGGGCGGAATAGTGTGGTATATCGTAGTGCGGTCTTTGTGGTCACGGTCACTTCAAATCTGTGTCCAAACCAGCTGCTCCATGGTTATGATAGGGATGGCGTTCAAACTCATTCTCTGCCTTTACATACGACTGGAGTATGAGGTAGAGATGAGCAGGATCATGTCATTTTTTACTAGGCGTTGCTACGACCCGGCGAGGTTTATAAATGGCAACTAATAGTTCATGAAACACAAGGGCGGTGTACAGCCTTTTCTTCAATTTCAAATTTCCCGCAATTCTCAGTGAAAGGCAATCTGGTGATCATAACCTGACAATAACCTGTAAACCTTCCATTGAGAACTAATCCTTTCACGTGACAATAAAGAGCATGCCCAGCCAAGGGAACCTTGATTTTGTCGCGAACGCAAGACCATGACAATCCCTCGATTCATTCTTCCAATGAACTTTAAGTCGCATTCGCATTCTCGGTGCTTGGAATCCCCTCGAAGTATCGAACGAATATCATAACCTCATCACCATCAAATACGAGCGAAATATAATCCAATAGCAGGGGAACATACCTAAACTCCCGATAACTCCCTTGAGCTCCACCACTACTTGCACACGACCACCACATTTTTTTTCCCCATCACCACGTTCCAATATACCCCCGGGGCGAACGGCTATCCTTTCGCAAACATGTCATCCTCGGATCAAACAATCACCTTCCCTCAACTGCTCATAATATTGGTGCTGGGTGGGTTGGCGATCCGATGGTTCTTCTTCTCCAGTACGCCAGGATCGGCGGCCGGGAACCATAATGCTCGGATAGGTAATGGGGGGTTGGCGGGGAGTAATCTGAGGGCGAGAGAGGCGGATGTGGAGAGGATACAGCAGATGTTCCCGCAGGTTGAGAGGAGGAGTATTATGTGGGATTTGCAGAGGAATGGGGGGAATGTTGTGGCTACGACGGAGAGGGTGTTGAGTGGGAGAGGGTTGGAGGTTGTGAGTTTACCTGGTCTCTCCTATCCTGCTGTTCTTGTTTGGAGATGGAAGGTTGAGAGGATTGGATATTTTGGGAATGGTTACGATGTTTGGAGGATGTTTGAGCTAATGTGTTTGTTTGTAATAGCCACCGCAATCTTTCCAACCACCACTACCACCGCCCTCTGCCTCCGCAGCTACTCCCGCGAGCAACAAACCTCTACAACCCGATCTCATCACACGCTATAATCTGAAAGCAAAGATCCTCGAAGAAAATACCGCCGCAGCAGATACCGCCGCAGAGGTACCCAAGCAGGGCGCGCAACAAGCATGGAGCACTAACAAAGGGGAACGACAAGCACTTCTACAAAGACGGAGGGAGGAAATGATTTTGGCTGCTCGGAGGAAGATGGAGGCTAAAGTTGCAGCTGAGTCCGCCCTTGGAAATGGGGCTTGAGCTTTGGAAGGACAAGAGGGCTGTATTATTTTGAGACGAATGACGGGGCGGACCTTTGGAATGGATGAAGGTTTGGAGCGAAGGAGTTCTTCTTTTATGGTTATGGAATTATGAATTTGAGAGAGCGGCTTATGTATATTTTCCCCCAGCGCTTTTTTGTGTACATTTTCTTCTTCAGATGGTTTGTACTAACAAGTGACGAACCTACTACTTGACTTTGAAGCTGTCTACTTGTTCAAAATCAGTTTTTTTTTTGGTTCTCCTCTGTTTTCCTCTTTTGCCCTAGGAGTGGGCATTTTGATTCACTTGTTATCATTCTAATGGAGGGCTCCTTGCTGTTGATATAATCAGTGTCGTTTCTCCAACTTTTCCGTTGGTGGTCATTTTGTCGGGTTTTGAATTTTGACCAGACCATGAAGAGTAATCACCACAAGATGGTGTAGCCTTTCGTGGAAACATTGTACTTGGGAGAATCACTGGGCGAACTCGCACAATATCTTGTATTTTCCGAACTGGTTCTGAGCATTTCAACTTTGGATCGTTTGTATAAGAGGACATAAAATACAATTACCTGGCGTTACTTCATCACAAACGAGGGATAGTGTACAGTAACATCTGGCTAGATTTATGATCCCCCAAAAAGCCATAGCAAAAATTTTCTCATTCATCTCTCCCCTCTACCTCCACCTTAATGCATAACGTCTCACATCCGATGATACCTTTCGTTCTGTGTTCCCCAGTCCCCATTCGTTGGCATTTCCTGGGATGCCTCAATTTCCCCCTTC
Organism: Hymenoscyphus salicellus; assembly: GCA_001414355.1. NCBI lineage: Eukaryota > Fungi > Ascomycota > Leotiomycetes > Helotiales > Helotiaceae > Hymenoscyphus > Hymenoscyphus salicellus. The sequence goes on from LLCD01000664.1 coordinate 10,776, forward strand.
TTACGATGGGGAAGTTGGCTTCCCGGTCGAGCTGGGCCTCAGGTCTCAAGCATAGTAGTATCCCGGAATAGGAGGAGCAACAGATCTCCCACTAATCGAGCAGTGTCCGAAATCCTTTCCCTCTTTCTTTCAGCTTCCAATGTCCTTTCCAGCACCCTGTACAACTCCCCATTTGAGCCCAAGCTCATCATCGGGTGGATGGCATGCAGCGCTACTTGCAGCACTGCAGTAACTCACGAAGGGACTCGCATGTTTCGAGCGGTGCCGGGCTTTGATATCAATAAACACGAGCATCAAGCAACACATTATAACAGATAGAACTATTGCTAACGGCGAGTATCCAAGAGAAGAGACGAAATGGTCGAGGCGTTCGGTTCCTCGGTATACAGCAGTAATACGCACAAGGAAGAACGACTCTGCTACAAACCTGTGGAAGACAGCCGAAGACATCATAACAAGAACCCCGGACCGATATGGAATTGTGAGGTAATACTGAGATTTTTGCGAGCCCTTTGGAGCAGTGACACGTAAGGATTGTCGTTGACACGCCAGATTTGACTACTCGTCTCCTAGGAGGACGCTTGTTAACAGACCGCTGTAGAAAATTTTGATGAGGGAGACGAGTAACTAGAATATGTTTGCAACAAGTACGTTAAACAAAAGACCCCACATATTGTCCATCCTGACTTCGGTGGGTATCAGCGCAGGTGCTTTGCTCATCGATTCCCCGAATCCAATTCCTGTCAAAAATCGGTTTGCCGATAATACCGCTATTATGGTGGCCGCCTTGAAGCGAGCACTCGCGAATATGGCGAAACTGCTTGGATTAGTCTGGTCCATTTGATTTACATAAACCAGGAAGCTTCTTCCGGGGCATACCTGAGGCTTACAATGAAAATCCGCTTTGCATAGAACGTTTTCTCCTGGAATGGGATTCCGCTCTGCGGAGCTTTTGGTCATGTCCACATGCCCTTGAAAACATCGTGTTTCGACATCAGACATAGATCTCTCGTGGTGAGATCAGGGGTTTCTAAGAAGTCCGCGATTGCATCACCAAGAGTGACAAACTTGGTTCCAGTTGAATACCAGAGGGACATGGCCATACATAAAATCTTGCTTAGGTTGCAAATGATGACCACAACGATAGCTAAACTCGACTTTGCAGCGTTTTTGCGTGGCAGGTTCGGTGAGACATGAGGCAACGCCCACAGGTCCTTTTCCGTCTATTTAATGGTTTCGGTTTTGGTTCCGTTGTCAAATGCCCATGTTATCTGGCTTCCAATGTGTACTTCAAACTTTTCTGGATAGACAAAACCTATGGATCGTTTTCCATTGTTGAAATTCCCAGATAGGTTCTCCGTCTCTGGTGTTACCAGTGCCAGGTTTGTATAGCCAAATATAAAAGGGTGGTCGAATGTTGATGACCATTCCTGCCATGTCCTATTTTTGAAGTTATGACTTGTGTTGCTGGCTACAAAACCAGATGCATTCGCGTGAGAACCCAAGGAAACGTCATAATCCTGCGCAGATACCTCTAGAAACACCGATGAGTTGTGACTAAACTTTTGTTAGTTGTCATTCCATAACCTGAAATTCTACCAATAACCGACCGTTGCCCTAGGACTTGCAGTTCACTCACAGTAGATGCAAAGGAGCTGAACTTCATGCGAGAAGCCACCACATGATTTTGTCCTTTCAGCTAAAACCCAACGTCGATTTCGCCAACTTGGGATGCCTATGTCGACCTACTTTCTGCGAGCATAAGCTTTATCAACCTCAGCTCTGGTAGGAGAATGAAGGCACTGCATCGTGTACTACGGATGAACCTGGAGTCAGTATTGTAGAAGCATGTTTGAGCGGATGAGGAAGAAACAGGCCTGTGAGAAGATGGAAATGAGATGCCTGAAGAGAGATGGACTCTCAGCCCCCTGAGACTACTCTGAAGAGAAAGAACCAGAGAATACCCACGTTACTTGCCCCCAGTAAAATAGTACTCAAAATATTAATCAATATGTGCAAAGATGTGCTGATAGGTCTCGATTTCTCGACAACTCGATCACTTGATTACCACAACACAAGCTACACTCACCATAGCCATGGAAAATCCCCCTTCTGGATACAGCCGACGCTAAAAGTACGCAGTTGATGACCAAAACTGCAAAAGTAACCATCGAGCAAGAAGCAACACTAGCGCGCTATCCAGAAAGTCTACTTGCTCTCCCCCTATCCTTGTAAAAGAGAGAGGTCAACGGAGACACTAAAATGGCCAAGAATTCTGTCCAGGAAGTCCATGGCTTGATTGGGTGGTATCCTGCTGGTAACCCATGGAAGCTTAAATAGAACTAGTAATTGACTTGATAGACGGGGCTGGTATGAATTACTCCGCGTTTTCGGAATTCCCAAGTTCAATTCCATCCCAAGTTTCTGCCAAACAATTTCTCTTGGACAAATTTCTCTCTCTATCGATGGGAGTGTGTAGAGGGACTATGTCTGAAATGATGAGGCTCTTCATCTCCTCCCCATCTCCAGCGATTCCACTAGTCGATGCTTGGGTCAGAGGTATTGTGATCGTTATATCTTCTTGAAATCTTCATTTCCATCTCAGGGTCGAAGAGAGATCGTCAAGAAGAAGCAAGCAACTTTTATGCAAACAAACTTATGTGCAACATGAAAGCGGGGAAGATGATTCAAAAACTAGATACCCTTCGCTTAACATGCATTTGTGTTACCTACTGTTCACTGCAGTTGAAGTGGAGATTGAAAAATGCTACTTACTATTCTAGGTACAACGCTTTTAACTAAGCTCGCTTGATTATATGACTTTTGTAATTCGAAGTGTAGGTGGGATCAAGACGGTCAATGTTTGACTTCAGTCAGTTCAGATTTAACCCTATCTGAACATGCATGGTTCGCTTTCTGTTATCTTGCAGATAAATGAGTGGTGATATCTAAGGGTTGTCATCCAAATTCGTAATCCGAAAGCAGCGAGTTTTAAAGGAAAATTTCAAAAGTGAAAGAGTATGTTAGAAACGATCGTAGGCAAGCTTGCGAGTGAATCTTACCTTCCTACCTAGCTCCCTTGATGTATAGGACGATTTGAGATACTATCCTAGATGTTTGAAGTTTCGTTTTTGTAAATCATCTAAAGTACTATTAGAATTAGTAAGAATTAGAAAAGGAGAGATAGTTACTTCCAGGTAAGCCACACTCTTAAAGCTCTCATAATTCAATGGAAGAGGAACACGCTTTTGAGCTTTGTAGAAAGAAGATCAATTGTAAAAAGCATCAATTTACTAGTCTAGATAAGTCGAATTTTGATGGTGTATCATCACTGCTCTGTCTTCTCGGGACGGTTTTCCTGAGATTAGCCCATCTCTTGAATGACATTGCTCAAGAATCCCAACGCATCAGTACTTTCTTGCTCCTTTTGTAACTCCTTGCATCTATTCTTGTATTTCTTATCACCCACAACGGCTTTAACGGCATTCTTGATAGCTTCGACAGTAGGTGCACCAGTCTTCAAGTTGATGCCGATTCCTGCATACTCAGCTCGAGCAGCCACCTCGGGTTTATCCTCGCCATCACCGCCGACGACCAAAGGAGTGCCATTCGAGATAGCGTGCATGTAGGCACCGTAACCACCATTTGTAACGAATACATCAACGTGCGGAAGAAGTTCGTCGAAAGGAATCCAGTCTGCGGCACGGACGTTGGCTGGGATGTGCTTAAGGGCATCATCTTTTTTCCCTAGAGCAACAATGACAAGGAATTCAGGACGACCTGTATTATCTGCGAAAGCGTCAATGGTTGGAAGTATGAGCTGTTGGTAATCAAAGGCGTGAGAACCTTGCGAGACGGCAATTATCTTCTTTCCCTTTCTTTTCTCCGGGTCGTTGATCTAAATTTAATCAGGAGAAGTCAGTCTGAGTCTTCCAAAAGTGAGAACTTCGCTCACTGCTTTGCAACTATAGATGAACGAAAGTACAAGACTCCGACTTACATCCTCCCACCACTCTGGAAATGAAAATGGGGAGTCAAGATTTTCCTTTGGAAGTCCACCGGCGAATCGAATCTTGGTGTTGGGATCCAGAGGATATTCGGCTGATGGAATACAGAACTGAATAAACCGATTTGGGGCATTATATACCTCGTCGAGGAAAAATCCAAAGGGAGATTTGACACCAAGTTCCTCCATAACCTTTGCGAATCGTTTGTTAGTGTTTTGAAGTAGTACTTTCAGATTACCATACTCCTTCTTCTCTTGTTTTTCTTGCTCTGTTGGAGTGACTTGGACGACATGAAGCCATTTGTTGCCGTTATGAGCGGATGGAGTTTTGCGTGAAAGTGAGACAGGAAGAAGTCCGAGTCCAATGGTTCCTCCTGATGGCTTAACATGATTCGGCGGCAATGGTTCGTTCTTCTGACCGATTGGAATGGCACCCAGGTAGAGTGATTCGGCTAACAATACAATCTTCTCTCCGGATGACCCCTCGGAAAGTTTCTTGATTCCATCTTGGAGGGCGATATATTGTGCATAGATGGACTTGACGAATATTTCCTCCACTACAACCAATTAGTATATATGTTTCTTCTTTAGAATAGAAAATAAAACCGGCCGTTGGTGTGCCGGGAGCGCCCACTGTTCCAGTGGAAAGATTTGGAATCATCAAATTGAGCGTGCTCCCAACCACTAAGAATAGAATTTCAAGAAAGTGAACAAGGGAAAATGCTGCTTACTGTCATAAGCAAACTGCTCTGGTCCTGGTGGAAACTCGCATCGTTTACCAAACTTTCCCGATGGTCCAAAGTCTTTGTCAGACCAGTCTCCGTCACCTTTTATAGGTACGAAGGTGGCTCCGATTTCATCCTCAATCATAGAACGATAGTGCTCAACACCAACCATTGCGACTTTGAAGCCTTTGGCGATGAGGTCTTTTGCGATTATGCGTACCTTGGCTAAGTGTTGCCATAAGGGAGGGCATGCTAGGAGAACAAGTGGCTTGTTGAGAGATGCCATGGTTGACTGAGTGGGGGGGAAGATTGATCAGGGCGAGGTGTAGTTGTTTTTGGTGTATGTTGGAGATGTCAGAAGTTGAGGTTTATGTAGGCGACTGTGACGTAATATATTG